>JAIUZE010049933.1:0-12865 GCA_022085475.1 Heliosperma pusillum
GGTATTTGGGCCATGTTACTAGAGTGACCGCTGAGCCTAAATATTTAAGTATATCCTACCTCGTGGTATAGACTCGAGTTACAGTCGACTATTGACGGTTCTAAGAACTTATGCCTGTTTGTAGAAGTATTAGTCTTTCATGTTTGATGATTCTATGAGCTTTAGAAGGTGAGATGCAAGCCGGCTAAGGTTGATAGAGTTTGGATTACTGATTGTTAACTGATTCACATGATTACATGTTGATTAGGGTTTGAGTGTATCATGGCCATGTTACAGGGTAACCTCTGAGCTAGCATACCAGCTTCCCTACCTCTTGTTATAGTTTATTATCAGATTCACATGATAGCTTTCACATGATAGGTTATATGTTAGTTAATTGTTTCATAACATGAAACGCATATCATTTATGTTAAGTTTTGTATTTTCCATATACATTACTTTTATGTTATTCATGTTTAATTAAACTCGACATTTCGTGGCTGGGAGAACTCGGAGTTACTCCACACTGACTGTGGCTTCCGTGTTTATATTTAATGCGGTCGAACAGGTGGTGAATGCATATTTGGGGTACATTGACGAGCTAGCGAGCGAAGTATTACCTTGGACCTATACTCGGTTCTTAGGGTTGTATAATATTATACACTCTTTCTATTTCCGTTTTTTATACGGGAGATAGGTCTCCCGTCTTGTATATTTCTTTTGTAGAATATTATTTCCGTTCTGTAATGACCCTTTTTATTTATGACACCTTCGTTATGTATTCGTATCTTTTATGTATTTAAATTATTTTTTTCTTTCCGCAAATTTGAGGGTGTCACATTCAACATCAACAACCACGGGCTCATCATTATGCTTACCACTTCTTGAGGAAATGGCATTTTGATAAGACGATATTTATTGGTATTTATACCCCTTATCTGTATAGTTTTATGGTCGTCTATCGTATTATTTGAGTTACTTAATACTCATTTGTTAATTGCGGTATTTTACTACTTCAATATTATTTTGATCGTAAGTAAGTTAAATTATAATAATTATGGATTAATAGGTGGTGGGCCGATACAGTACAAGACCGTTTGAAATGCCGAGGAAATAACAGAAGTGGGCTTTATGTAATTAAGTGGATCGAAAGCAAATAGAAAGCCCATCAGACTGATGCCATTTGCACATGGGCCAAGCAAGCGTCTCATGGAAAGTACGGACAAAGGCAAGGAAAAGAAAAGAATACACTGAGCACTAGAAGAAAAGAAGAGAAGCAGTACAATAGCCACGCACGAAACTCAGCAATGGAGTCTCCACTCCGTCTCAGTCTCAAACACTATCTCTTCCCCATATTTTATTCCAAAATCTATCTTTATTCTTACAAAATCTATCGCGTATATCGGAATATAAGTATATAAATACCCGTCTCATCTATCGTAAGCAAGCAAGCAAGTATACAGTAAATAAATAACCCCAAAATCTGACGGGAGCAAAGCGGCGACGGATTCGGAAGAGGAGCAGTCCGACGGGTGGAGCGGCTCCGACCCGGAGGAAGATGGAATACCTACCTTGCCGAGGTGTTGCAACCGATACAAGGGATGGTTTTCTGTGCTTAATTTATTAGTTCTCCCTTCTTATCTTTAGCTAGTTTCGTTCTTGTTGGAGTTAATTTGGAACCTTGTTGAATTAATCTTTCAGTTATAAATCGTTAATCGTTCAGACAATATTTGTTTAATAGTATTCTTTTTATGCTCGTTTTAATTGTCATTTGTTTATAGCTAGTTTGATTAATTTGGCGCGGCGTTAGATTAATTAACGGAGTAGCAACTAATTTATTTTAGGACTGCAATGATGTCACTAGATTAAATTAGGAGTATAATTTAATCTGACTAATTAATTGGTTAGGGTTAATGAGGTCTTTCTAATTCGTAGTGCGGTTAGTCGGTTTGCGTAACTTTGAACCTCGCGTAAAATTGTTTAGCTAGTATCGGTAATCGAGCGGCTCGCTACTGGTTAAAAGTAAGGATTGATAGGGAGAATTTAGCGGCTAAATTCTATACAGATAGCCTATTGTTAATTGAATATTTGCTAGGCGTTTCAACAACGTAACTGAGATATTAACTAAACTAGGAATTATTAGTTTAACGGATGCTTGTTTCACTTATATCTATTTAGATTATAGTATTTAATTTACTAAATGAAACCCCCCTTTTCGTAAATATGGTAATAGTGTTAATATGTAAGTTAGTTGATAAACTAGATAATAGTTAATTAGTTTTACCAATCTCTCTGTGGGATCGACCCTACTTATCCTTTACTATGTTTATATTTTTGAGGTTAAGATAGGTAAATAAATAGTTAATTTGTATGCGCAAACGACACGTATCACATTTACAGTTTCGTGTGGTTGGTAACATTGTGAAGGCAGCTACCCTTGCTTTTGGTAGGCATTAGAAGAGGCATATTGGGAAATTTTAGATTCCAACAATTTGATGGCAGCATCCTTAGCTTGATCACTCTTTTGGAATTGAGCTATCATGGTGTCTTGCCTTTGAGCCAGTTGCAGCATCATGGCTTCAAGTTTACTTATACCATTGTCACCTTGTGGAAATGTAAAGGTTTGAAGTTGTTCTAGCTTTTGTGTGAGAAGGGCTACTTGAGCTTGTAAAAGTGTCAAAGTGGGGTCCTCTTGCTTAGATTTCGATGGTATGGAGCGGGAATTTCTATATTGAGAATCGTGAATTGCCATGGATTCAATGGTAGTGTGAGCAATGTCAACATTGATTTGATCAAATCTTCTATTGTTTAGCAGAATCCAGGATACGACGGGACTCTATATAACACCCATTATAGAATGTGATGGCAAGGAGCCATGGATCTATCCCATGATGAGGACACTCTCTTTGAAAGTCCTTGTACCTCTCCCAAGCTTCATATAGGCTCTCATCATCCCCTTGTTGGAAACCAGTGATTTGACTTCTCAACAAAGCGGTCTTTTCTAAAGGAAAGTACTTTTGGTAGAAGGCAAGAGCTAAACTCTCCCAATCGGTTATACCTAATGTAACCTTATCAAGGCTATGTATCCACAACTTTGCCTTACCATTCAAAGAAAATGCGAAGAGCATCTCTCTAATTTGCCCTTGGGTGACTCCAGTTTGTCTAATAGTGGAGAAATAGTCACAGAAGTTTTGGATGTGAAGGTTGGGATCTTCTGTGGCATTACCACTAAATTGGCTTCTTTCTATAAGGTTAATGAAGGCAGGTTTGATTTCAAAGTTTTGGGCTTCGATTTGGGGTGTAGCAATACCTCTTGGAAGTGTTTCTGCGGTAGGTTTTGAATGGTCTGAAAGTCGAACCATTTTATTTTGTGAAGATGAAGATGGAGTGTTGTTTGAAGGTTGATTGGTTTGGTGAATGGATATGTGAAGGGATCTTCTTCTCCTTCAAAGTTAGATAAAATATCCGTATATTTCTCACGAATATGGTCTAAACTTAAAGTATCAGAAACTTTTGAAATTTCGTTGAATAGCTTTCGTCTCCTACGCAGAGTTTTTTCTAGGTCGGGGTCTAAAGAGATAGGGGTCCCTATTCTAGAAGATCTGGGCATAAGATTGAAAAGCTAAGATGAAAAATCAAGAGAGGTCTAAAGGAATTTGGGTTCCTAAAGACTAGATAAAACTAATTGCGATAAAAATCACAAGAAAAAAAAAACTAAACCGTGCTCCCCGGCAACGGCGCCAAAATTTGATCGGGCCTGTCGCAAGCCCAATACAAAGATAAATTACCCAGACTAGGCTAATAACAAATTAATGTAATTAGGGAAGTAGGGGTCTATCCTCAGGGAGATGGTGTTTCCTATAGAATGTGAGATGTCTCGCAATTGGGTTTTATCTAACGAATATCTGGGTTTTGGGATTTTGATATCTAAACTAATATAAAGCATAAATGAAAACAAAATAAAAACAAATGAAAACAATAAAGCAAGTGATAAAAAGCATCTAGGGAAGTAGGTTCACACATGTAGATTGACATATTGATGAAATTGGATTTGGAACATGCAAATAATTCATTGTGAGTTCGTAAGACTGATGTGTTCATTACAATCATAGATCAGATGGTCTAGCAAGCTTTTAGGTGATTTACTAGTCTTAATCTATCATATCATGCTTTGTCTATTCAATTCACGCATCTCTACCTTGGAAAAGAATTCCATTCTAGTCGAATGATTTTAGCCAAAAAAACAATTAACTATCGTTCTAATCCAAACATGCATAGACACAATGTTTTAAAGGCACAATTTCTTTATCCAATTATCATCTTTTAATCAATCTAACATGGCTACCCTACACCCTAGAAAGGTGACTATTTTTTCATGATAATGTTTAAATCTAAGATGATATCAACAATGAAAATTAGGATAGACATGTTTATTTTATTTTGACTCTTTATATGGCGATAATAACGACGCTAATTGATAATCTAGGGAATGAAATGACGATTATAACAACACTAAAATGAATCTAAGACAATATGTAAAGAGAATAACAATCAAATGGATAACAATAAGAACATTAAACAAGGGATAAAACAGAAATACCTATATGACGATCATGAATGAAAGCGATAACAATAATAGAAAATCCTTGCACATAATAAACGATCCTTGAATTACAACACTTGAACCCAACAAAGGAGATTACAAAGATGAAATTCTTATTGATCTAAGCTAATGTTTTGATATGAAATGGACATAAATAAACTAAGAACTAAAGACTAAAGAAGAAGAAAATGAGAGAAGGGAGGCTAGTTCCCCCTTCCTCCTAATCTAGGTTTTGTAAAGAAATGTAGAAGAGAATTGTGTGTTGAGATGTGTTAAGAATAGTGGCTGGAGCATCCTTATATAGCATTAGGGTTTCGTGGGGAAGGGGTCGAGCATTGAACATATAGGATAAAAGAAGGAAGTTGAAGCATTTTTCTCGAAGCAGCACACTTACCCGATCGGGTACACCACTTACCCGATCGGGTAAGTTGTATTCCGGATCCTTTGACTGTCGTTTCATCTTCCTTTGCTAGGCGTTTCAACAACGTAACTGAGATATTAACTAAACTAGGAATTATTAGTTTAACGGATGCTTGTTTCACTTATATCTATTTAGATTATAGTATTTAATTTACTAAATGAAACCCCCCTTTTCGTAAATATGTTAATAGTGTTAATATGTAAGTTAGTTGATAAACTAGATAATAGTTAATTAGTTTTACCAATCTCTCTGTGGGATCGACCCTACTTATCCTTTACTATGTTTATATTTTTGAGGTTAAGATAGGTAAATAAATAGTTAATTTGTATGCGCAAACGACACGTATCACATTTACCGTTTCGTGTGGTTGGTAACATTGTGAAGGCAGATACCCTTGCTTTTGGTAGGTATTAGAAGAGGCATATTGGGAAATTTTAGATTCCAACAATTTGATGGCAGCATCCTTAGCTTGATCACTCTTTTGGAATTGAGCTATCATGGTGTCTTGCCTTTGAGCCAGTTGCAGCATCATGGCTTCAAGTTTACTTATACCATTGTCACCTTGTGGAAATGTAAAGGTTTGAAGTTGTTCTAGCTTTTGTGTGAGAAGGGCTACTTGAGCTTGTAAAAGTGTCAAAGTGGGGTCCTCTTGCTTAGATTTCGATGGTATGGAGCGGGAATTTCTATATTGAGAATCGTGAATTGCCATGGATTCAATGGTAGTGTGAGCAATGTCAACATTGATTTGATCAAATCTTCTATTGTTAGCAGAATCCAGGATACGACGGGACTCTATATAACACCCATTATAGAATGTGATGGCAAGGAGCCATGGATCTATCCCATGATGAGGACACTCTCTTTGAAAGTCCTTGTACCTCTCCCAAGCTTCATATAGGCTCTCATCATCCCCTTGTTGGAAACCAGTGATTTGACTTCTCAACAAAGCGGTCTTTTCTAAAGGAAAGTACTTTTGGTAGAAGGCAAGAGCTAAACTCTCCCAATCGGTTATACCTAATGTAACCTTATCAAGGCTATGTATCCACAACTTTGCCTTACCATTCAAAGAAAATGCGAAGAGCATCTCTCTAATTTGCCCTTGGGTGACTCCAGTTTGTCTAATAGTGGAGAAATAGTCACAGAAGTTTTGGATGTGAAGGTTGGGATCTTCTGTGGCATTACCACTAAATTGGCTTCTTTCTATAAGGTTAATGAAGGCAGGTTTGATTTCAAAGTTTTGGGCTTCGATTTGGGGTGTAGCAATACCTCTTGGAAGTGTTTCTGCGGTAGGTTTTGAATGGTCTGAAAGTCGAACCATTTTATTTTGTGAAGATGAAGATGGAGTGTTGTTTGAAGGTTGATTGGTTTGGTGAATGGATATGTGAAGGGATCTTCTTCTCCTTCAAAGTTAGATAAAATATCCGTATATTTCTCACGAATATGGTCTAAACTTAAAGTATCAGAAACTTTTGAAATTTCGTTGAATAGCTTTCGTCTCCTACGCAGAGTTTTTTCTAGGTCGGGGTCTAAAGAGATAGGGGTCCCTATTCTAGAAGATCTGGGCATAAGATTGAAAAGCTAAGATGAAAAATCAAGAGAGGTCTAAAGGAATTTGGGTTCCTAAAGACTAGATAAAACTAGTTGTGATAAAAATCACAAGAAAAAGGAAAACTAAATCGTGCTCCCCGACAACGGCGACAAAATTTGATCGGGCCTGTCGCAAGCCCAATACAAAGATAAATTACTCAGACTAGGCTAATAACAAATTAATGTAATTAGGGAAGTAAGGGTCGATCCTCAGGGAGATGGTGTTTCCTATAGAATGTGAAATGTCTCGCAATTTGGTCTTATCTAACGAATATCTGGGTTTTGGGATTTTTATATCTAAACTAATATAAAGCATAAATGAAAACAAAATAAAAACAAATGAAAACAATAAAGCAAGTGATGAAAAGCATTTAGGGAAGTAGGTTCACACATGTAGATTGACATATTGATGAAATTGGATTTGGAACATGCAAATAATTCCCTATGAGTTCGTAAGAATGATGTGTTCATTACAATCAAAGATCAGATGGTCTAGTAGGCTTTTAGGCGATTTACTAGGTCTTAATCTACCATATCATGCTCTGTCTATTCAATTCACGCATCTCTACCTTGGAAAAGAATTCCATTCTAGTCGAATGATTTTGGCCAAAAAACAATTAACTATCGTTCCAATCCAAACATGCATAGACACAATGTTTAAAAGGCACAATTTCTTTATCCAATTATCATCTTTTAATCAATCTAACATGGCTACCCTACACCCTAGAAAGGTGACTATTTACTCATGATAATGTTTAAATCTAAGATGATATCAACAATGAAAACTAGGATAAACATGTTTATTTTATTTTGACTCTTTATATGGCGATAATAACGACGCAAATTGATAATCTAGGGAATGAAATGACGATTATAACAACACTAAAATGAATCTAAGACAATATGTAAAGAGAATAACAATCAAATGGAAAACAATAAAGGACAATAACCAAAGGATAGAATAGAAGTACCTATATGACGATCAATGACGATAATGATAACAATAATAGAAAATCCTTGCACATAATAAACGATCCACCAATTACAACGCTTGAACCACACAAAGGAGATTACAAGGATGAAATTATTATTGATCTAAGCTAATGTTTTGATATGAAATGGACATAAATAAACTAAGGACTAAAGACTAAAGAAGAAGAAAATGAGAGAAGGGAGGCTAGTTCCCCCTTCCTCCTAATCTAGGTTTTGTAAAGAAATGTAGAAGAGAGTTGTGTGTTGAGATGTGTTGAGAAGAGTGGCTGGAGCATCCTTATATAGCATTAGGGTTTCGTGGGGAAGGGGTCGAGCATTGAACATATAGGACAAAAGAAGGAAGTTGAAGCATTTTTCTCGAAGCAGCACACTTACCCGATCGGGTACACCACTTACCCGATCGGGTAAGTTGTATTCCAGGTCCTTTGACTGTCGTTTCATCTTCCTTTGTTTTGACTTGACTTCCATCATCCCCCTTGACCTCTTGAGTCGGGTTTGTTGATAGGGTTTGATGTAAAGCGATGAATTCTTCCGCCTAATTGATTGATCTTCCGACAACTACGAAACTATCTTTACTTCTTCTCTCTTTTGAATTAGTGAACCTTCTTGAAATGCCTTTCACTTGGTCAAGCTTGCATCTTCAAATCGTCGGGTTCTAGGCAAATGCTCGGAAATATAGAAAAAGGCCGTAGAAACGTCACTTTCCCTACAAAACATGTTATAACATAGGAATTCGCCTAGAAGACTATATTTGCTCATAAAGAGGCTTAACAAAGCACAAATGACATACAAAACCGAGCTAAATTGGGGGTTAAAACCATACAAATATTCACTTATCACACGACATGTCTCATATAGGTCTCATCAAGGGTATACCCAAGAGAGATAATATGGTTATAATAACTATAAAATCGGTTGAGGTATTCATGGAAAGGCTCATTCTCGCATTGTGGAGGTTAGAAATAGATAGTCATTGAAAGAAAATAAAGCAATCCCTTTGAAAGAAAATATTCCTATTACCTGAAAAGAGTCACTATACTACAAGGAAAAGGTGAGAAAAATCTCAAGGAACAAGTGTTCCTCGAGACAAAAGAAAAGAAAGAAACAAAAAAAAAAAAAAAAGACAAGGTAAAACTCTACTAATCACAAATTAACAAAACTGTGCTCCCCGGCAACGGCGCCAAAATTTGATCGGGCCAGTCGCAAGCCCTGGTCAAAGATAATTACCCAAACTAGGCTAACAACAAATTAATGTAATTAGGGAAGTAAGGGGTCGATCTCGGGGAGACAAGAGTTACTTGTGAATAGTTATGGTTAGAACTCTATCTTGTACGATTGGCAAATGTTTGTCACTAATTAATAAATGCTATAATAAAAATGATAACAATACAATAAAGAAAAGGATCTAGGGATCGGGGTTCACATGCTAATCAATTTAAAAGCAAAGTTGATTACGAGTTTAGAAAAATCATAGTTGTCCAAGTCTTTAAATGGTATATTCTTTTCGGATTCATACCGACTTTTTAACGGGTCCTAACGTCTTTTCAGCCTTGCTAGGTCATTAAACTATTCTTGCCAGTCCTTTAATTTTCATCTCGACTCTCGCCCTTGAGACGGAAATTGACAAGTATAAACAATTGATTAAGGCCTTAAATCAAAGTTTACCATGAGAATCAAACAAGAAATAGAGACAACTAAAACAATTTTACCCGAAATCAATTTATACTTATAAATTAATTAGACATGTTAACCCTTCCCCTAGAACAAAGATTACTTATGCATGATTAACAATGAAAGGGAAACTAAGATTATAAAACTAAGAATGGTAAACATGATAAATGAAATACTAAAAGAAAATGAAACTATAATGTAAAAACAAGAATAAGGATTACCGGAAAGGATGAGCAAAGATTGAAATGGAATAGGAACTTGAATAGGAAAATGCAAACCCGGAAACTAGAATTCCAATTACAATTACAAGTAGAACAATTACAATTGAAGGAAACTTAGAACTAAACTAGACTAGAGAAAACTAGATCTAAAACTAAAACTACAAAATGGAGAAAGAAAGAAAAAACTAAACTAAAGACGCTAAAAATGTAAAATGGAGGCTAGGGTTTTCTAATTCTAATCTAGGGTTGTGTAGAGAAGTGTTTGTACATGTTAGTTGTGTGTGATGCATAGGCTACTTATAGGGTTGAGAGGCTGCCCAAATGCGTCCGGATTCATGCCTATTAAATAAGCCATTAAGCCTTGCATTAAAGAGAGGGAGATGAAGAGAAGATGCGTAGAATTTGGTGAACCCGATCGGATTGATGGTAAACCCGATCAGGTTTGCAGCCCCATATGCATTTTGACTTTCGTTTGATCTTCCCTTGGCATTTGACGTGATTTGTCTTGACTTTCATTATCCCCCTTGACCTTTTGAGTCGGGTTTGTTGATAGGGTTTGATGTAAAATGATGATTTCTTCGCCTAACTGATCAATCTTCTGACAACTGCGAAATCATCTTTGCTTCTTCTTTCTTTTGAATCAGTGAACCTTCTTGAAATGTCGTTGACTTGGTCAAGCTTGCTTCTTCAAATCGTCGGGTTCTAGGCAAATGCTCAGGAATATAGAAAAAAGGCGTAGAAACGTCACTTTCCCTACAAAACAGGTTAGAACATAGGAATCCGCCTAAAAGATGATATTAGCTCATAAAATGGCTTAACAAAGCACAAATGACATACAAAACCGAGCTAAATTGGGGGTTAAAATCATGCAAATATTCACTTATCGTGGGTCCCAGCCGGTGAGAGACCTTAGTTGATGCTAGTTGGATATTAGATATTTGGGTTAGTAGCTTTGGTCTAGTGATTGTGAAGAATGTTTGGGGAATTTAATGATTGAAATTTTTAAGGTGTAACTTGGGTAAGTTGCATTCTTTTGAGTACTAGTTTATTAGTAAAGTTAGTGATGTCGAATTGTGGCTATAAGATAGGTTTGGTAAAAAAAAAAGCTCGAGGAGTTAATCAGGATGGTTTTGGTATTTGGATTAGAGTGTTTAGAAGTTTCGTAATGAATAGGTTTTCCTCCTTTTTGACCGTAAAATCTATCGGTCATTACTTTCTTATCCATCTTGTCAAGCTTTCTTTTGGGAATAAAGTATATCTATGTTTCCCGTTCCACTCCTATTGCCTTTCAAATTGACTATTATTCAATTTTCTACTCTTTGGACAATTTTCGTCTTTCCGCTCTTTCCCTTTTCGATAGACCCTTTCGCTGGTGTTTAACCTTGTCGTCGGCAAAATTTTGAGCTTGTTGACTGACAACGTCAAATATTGTCGTGTCTAGTAGCAATTTTTAGAGTCTTTCGTCTTACTTTTTACGGGTCATTAGCTATGTTTTATGTTAGTTTTAGTTTTTGTAATAATGTTAATATTTAGTATTTTAAGTCATTTTTAGAGTCAAATCCCGAAAGTCAATAAAAGTCAACCCCGAAAACCCGAGACCCAAAACCCGGAAATTTTGAATGGGCTAGCAATGAATCATCAAGGTATGAAGACCAAGCCCATTGGGTCAATGGAAGTCAAGGCGGGGTCAATATTCATGGGGTCAACGAAAGTCAAGAAGGAAAACAAGGCAAAAATTCGGCAGTGCTCGACGCAGCCTGCGTCGTAGGACGCAGCCTGCGTCAGCACGATGCAGCCTGCGTCGTAGGACGCAGCCTGCGTCATCTCTCAGCACGGGTTTTCTTCCTTTTCTCGTCTTGTCCTTTGGAAGCCCACCTTTCAAGGCCCCTAGGTTTGCGGACCAAGGGTATAAAAGAAGATTTCTGAAGAGAGGCAAGGGCATCAAGCATTCAACATACAACATCATATTTTCCCTAGCATTTTCTCTACTTTGTTCTTCAAGTTTGGCTTTTGTAATGGGTTTTTGCTTAGAAATTGGTTGTAATATGAAGACTATGGGTAGCTAATCTTCTTTTGCTTAGTGTAATTTGAACAAGTTCTTCCCTTTTAGCATTGTAAGACCTTTTTAATCCTTCCTTCTCTATTTAATTCCATTTTCCTTGTTTGAATTTCATTGTTGAATGAATTGTTGTTAAGACTAACCATCTTAGTAATTGTTTGTTTGATTAAATTGCTTTGTCTTGATGAATTTGGTTGATTTGTCTTGATATTAGTTGAAGCAACTTGAAAGTTTGTAACTTTGGTTTAAAAGTTGGAACCTTTTTAGTGGAATTTGGATTATTGTGTATTTAGGACATGGTTTAATGTTTTATTACATGATTCTAGCATGCTTCTTTCGTTTTGTGCTTAAAGCTTGCATCTTTATTTATGCTTATGTTTTAATAAGTATGGGTTTAGTTGTATTGAGTGATTTATGGATGGTTTAATTCATTGGTGGCTAGTTTTTAGAAGTTTGTAGTAGATAATTAGAGAAAGGAAGGAAAGGAGGGATCTTTACTTTGTTAATTGTGGGGGAACTTGGGATAATTGCACTAAGTTATTTATCCATATTTGAATCTTTGAGTATTTAGTTAGTGTTGGTGATTTTTAGGCTTGATAATCTTTTCTCATGAAAAACTCTCTTCCTATTTGTTCTCTACATGTTTACCATTGTGAATATCATAGTTTGTAAGTAATTCAAGTCTTTGTTTCAATTAGTGTTTTAATTTGTGGTTAGATTAATTAATTTGTTTAATCGGTTTTAGCAAGAGTCTAGATTAGATTTTTAGCATTCATCGCCTTCCCTTGGGTTCGATCCTTGTCTTACCCTTACTACCCTTTTACTTAGGTTGGTTTGAGTCTAGATTTGGCTTTATAAATTGTTATTTGATTTAGCTAATTTGCGGATTTAACGACACTGTGACAACCCTCGCGAATGCGGAAAGATAAAACATACAAGCATGTGAAATATATAGCGGAAATATGAAGTTTTAAAAACTTTTATACATGCAAGGAAAGAATACGAGGAGTGTCATATATTACAAACTAAAGCACGAATTATACTACATCAAGAGACGAAGTCTCTCCAAAAGGTTAACAAGTAAAAGTGATCTTACAAAATAGATGGGGTATTTTCGAAATAGATGGGGTATTTTCGAAATAGATGGGGTATTTTTCTAATCGATTTAGCAACTAGCTAAACAACGTCTAGAGGTGGTTCATCCAGGGACAACGCCCGCTAGCTCACACCCGAACCCAAAATAGCATAAGCAAAAAGCCATCCATGCAAGCAACCTGTTCATTCATGAAAAACATGAACGCCACAATCAGTGGGGAGTAACTCCGGGTTCT
>JAIUZE010049934.1:0-10269 GCA_022085475.1 Heliosperma pusillum
ATCTCTCAAAAATTCCAAATACGAACTCGGAATTTCAAAATTCAACTGGAAACAATAAATTCCACTTTAAAACTTAAACAGGCTGAAAAGTATTCGTAAAATATTTTCACTAGAAAAATAGGGTACTTTTCGGGTTGTTACATTCATCATACTATCCTTTCATGGTCCATCTTACTTCTATTAGCTTGTTGGACTTTGGTGCTTGCTAATGTGCTAGGAAAAAGCCTCTAAATGCTTAGATTTCTACAAAACATAGCAAAAACGAGCAATGCACCTCGAACACGTAATTAGCTGACAAATATACTAAATAAAGTATAATAATCATGTAAAATCGAGCTAAATTAGGGAGTAAAATCATATAAAAACTAGACATATCAATGCTTTGAGCAAGATGAGTCGTTTGCAATCAAATCCAAGTGAGAGTCACTTGATAGCCATAAAGAACATACTTAAGTACTTGCGAAGAACTAAGGATATGTTCTGAATGTTATGAGTATATATACTGAGTTGTGTGTAAGTGGTTACACAGACGTCATTTTTCAAACTGGTCAAAGTGATTTAAAATCACGAATTGACTTTGTTTTATAGAAAATTTATCCGTTGGAACAATTCCAAGCAAAAAGAACTATTGGAAAGGTTCCAACTAGGAGTGACATTTCCAAATATAAATGTCATGTATCCGCTGGAAGTGTTCCAGGCAGTTTATCATTGCGGATTACACAACGGAAAAGGAGTACATTGCATCATTTGATGATGCATATGAAAGTAGCATGGATTCGACAGTATTGGAGGGACTAGAAGTAGTTCCTATAGTTGTATATCATATCCCATGATACTGGTAAAATAGTGGGAGCTACCTTTAGGCCAAGAATCCTAAGTGTAGATTCAAACCTAGACACGTACTCAGAAAGTTTTATGTAGTATGAGATTACGTAGACAAAGGGAAATAACAATCAGAAAGATGGGAAAGATGCAAGTATTGCTAGTCCATTAGTCATGCCTTTTGCATGCTGAACATGATAGTCATGTCATTTGATTGGAAATTGAAATATGTAAGTCAAAATGATTAGATTGTAAGTCGTCGATGGTTGGTTCAGCACCATGGGGTCATGGAGATGACTGGTCGTTTACATAGACAGACTGTTGAGACACTCTGTCAGGCAGTGACCATGAAAAAGTCCCTTATCAAAATTGTTGAAACCAGGTCGTGGCGGGGATTTCTATTTTATTCCTATGAGTCGATTCTTTAGACTGTCGACCATTTACCTGAGTCAGTGTAGTTTCCGATTGACTTTGGTTTTTGTCCTAGGTCGTGCCGTGAAAGGAGGTCGATGGGCATCTTCTGGGTCATGGTGATATGCATTATACAGTGTAAGTTGGGTCAACAGGAATTTTCCACCCACGTTGGGTATTAACATCTTCAGGGCCACTTGAGGAGTACTGACTGGAAATGCGTGGCCACGCTCGGAAGAGATCTCTGGTAGATTTTCCGGTCAGACATTTACTCTCCAGATCAAGAAAACCACTCAATATATAAATATTAAATCACAAGTGTGACCTGAAAGACACCTTGTGATGAATGGGAGGATGTGACGCAAAAGAGACAAGAGAATCGGTAGCACACAACTTGTCGAGACAAGTGGGAGATATTATAGGAGGATGAGTCTTCTGCAATAGTGTTGGTACTGTGGGAAATCGGTATTACCACAATACAATTATTATAGGATTATAACGAAAAAGTAATAACTTGATAATGCTAGTCATAAACGAAAACAACAAAAGGAATAGAGATTTAGAAATCAACCTCCGGTCCTAGCAATTGGCGTAAAGAACAGAGATATCAAAGTAGATATCCTCCTAATCGTTGCACCCAAGACTGTATGAAATATGCCCTTGAATTGCTAGAAGTTTTCAAAAGTTACTGTTAACCTTTTGTTTTGTGTTTTGTGAAAAAGCTACTGTTAATTTTTTCTCTCTGTGATCTATGTTGAGATGGAGGCTCACTGTGAGAATCAATTAGGTTTTTGGAATTTTTTCTCAACCCCTACTCTTTCTCACGGCACATAGGTCTTATATGAGGAGATTTTGTCTCCTCAAAAATAACTACCCATTAACCCGAAAACCGAGTGTATCTGGATACATTCGTTTTTGTTCATTTTAGCTTCCAATATAATGTAATATATTATAATTGTCGTTTTTACATGAACCGACATTATAATACATCATTAATTATAAATATCCGTATATTTATAATTTGCCAATTAATTATAACGGTTTATGTTTAATTAGCTTACATTATATACAACAATTAAATATAACATTTTATATTTAATTTACGAATTACAGTTAATTCGTCTCAGCTAACTATATTTAATCATTATTAAATAATCATCTCATCATCACATTGACTAACCTTTTAGTCAAATACACTGACTAACCTTTTAGTCATATAATAGGGCATCAATATGATTATTTTCTCAAATAATCACATCTCTCAAACACATCCTATAGGTGTGACTTTTAGGGACCAGTTGATCACCGCCATCTGTATGACAATAACGTCAAACTTATCTAGCAAGCCAACCGTTATTGATAAACGTTAATCAACTGATTATTATACAAAATGTACCCTGTGAACCTACAGATATTTATTTATGTTATTGCACTAACTGTGGAGGACACTGGCTCCAACAGGTACATGTACAACTTATATCGGACAAGTGGGAGATTATTGGAGTAACTGTCCTCCACAATAGTGCATATATATAATGAAACTCATTTGGAATATACGTGGCATGATTAATATATTTTGTTACTCCACGTCATTTGATTAACGTAAATCGGTAACGCTCAGCTGACTAGAGTTAGACGTTATTGTCGTATGACGGCGGTGATCAACTGATCCCTTTAGATCACGCCTATAGGATGAGACCCAAATAGAATACTAATTATTTGTATATGATACAGTTTAATTAGGGCATTACATATATTTGATATGTACGTTTAGTTTCGAGAGTTATTTATTGGAAATTGAGTTAGGAACTCATTCCACTTAAGTTTATTAGTCAATTATAAGATAACTGACTGAATAAATTTTACCTCTTATTTTAATACGATTACATAAGATTTAATTTTTTGATTAATTGTTAATTCAATAAATTAGTTGAGGTTATGCATATATTTTGAGGTAGAGGTAATTAGCTAATTATGTTTACAAAGAGTTGTAAAATAAATTAACTGAAAATTGTGGGACCCATTATATATTGATATAATTGTAAAATATCACTCAAAAGTTGAGTGTATATTGATTATTAATTTGAGTCATATAATTGTTGTATGATCAAATTAACACTTAATTATATAAGATAATTAAGCATATGATTATAAGTATTTGTGGGACAAATATCAAAACTCAAAATGAACTACATTTCACCATGTGGACCGAAATTGTAGTACAAAAACACAATGATGATTGTTCATTTCTTGTATCACACTACAACGTATTGATTATGACAAATTATGACATGAAAATGATCATAAACAATTCCACACACTACCTATTTGCATGAAAATAAAAATAAGCAAAATAAAGCTCATTTTGAAGCTTCTGTCATCCGGCCATGTTGGCCTTTAAATAGAACAATTGTTGTTCATTTTCATTCACTTGAATCTTATGCTTATTTCTTACTTCTCTTTCTAACTTAACACCTCTCTTAAACTCACATGCAAACTAATATTCATATCATATTACTAGTTTAATAATACAATAATATTAGTAGTATTATTTCTTACTTATTATCTAGTTAATATTAAGCTAAGATTATTTGGGTTGATTCTTGGGTGCCACAAGAAGGAGACCTTTTACTTAGGAGGTTGTTTTATGGAGGATCATCCATTAATGATATGCTCAAGAACAATAAGAAGGAGTTCTTATTGTGCCCTTGCTTATACCGAAATTTCCATGTAAGGAAATTTCATCTTATCTTTATATTTTTGTTTTTATATTTTCATGCATGATAACTAGATCCTAAATCATTAAGTTAATGTAATTTAATGAACTAATTAGAGGAGTCTAATTAGAGTTCTAGGACTTTCAGTCCCCACCAAGTCGAAAGGACGGATCGCCCTTCCATTTTCGGAGATGCTTCCAATACAATGCCACCCAAAGAGACCACCGTAGTCAAGGCACTTGGTGAGGGATCAACCTCAGAGGCTTCCCTCATCAAGAAACTCCAAAAAACTAAGGCAGATGTCTCTATCTGGGAACTCATGTTAAGCTCATTCGAATATCGACAAACTTTATTACAAGCATTGATGATTATGACTGTGTCACCCCATACCTCTCCAGATGAAATGGTCTCATTTGTGGCCCAAAACTGGCCATGACTCACAACGTCGTGACCTATTCCGACGAAGAGCTGGCCCCATTTGGGTCTCAACATTGCCTAGCCATGTATATTACGGTAGAATGTCGTCACAAACGACTCTCAATGACTCGTGTCGATGACGGGTCTGCGGTCAATGTCCTTGCACTAAGAACCGCCCTTGTTCTAGGCCTCGAGAAGAGTGATGTCATACCAAACGCACAATCGGTCCGAGCATTCGATGGCACATTACGTCGAGTGACCGGACTCGTCACTTTAAGCATGAGTGTAGGAAAAATTGAAAAACAATTGAACTTTCAAGTGATAGATGTCGCTTCATCTTTCAACCTATTGCTCGCGAGAACCTGTATTCATGCCGCAAGGGCCATATCCTCCACCCTCCATCAAAAGATCAAAATCCCTCTCAAAGGAGAATTAGTAACCATTGATGCTAATCCTATGGTCGTAACGGGACGAGATATAACCTCAGAAGTACAGGTGGATAATACCGTCGAGTCTTATGGGTTCGATGTCGTAAATGTTATCGAATCTGAATTTGAAATATCGAACATGGATCTATATACTGGAAGTCATGCTTGCAAGACAATTCTCAAGACTGGGAATTACTTTGCCGTCTCGATGTACCCTCGAAGGAAGGATATCTTTAGAATAAAGGCACCCCTTCCTAAAGGATCTAGGTTTGGGCTCGGTTACGAGCCAACTGACAAAGATTTCCTAAAAAATAAAACCTCGATCGAAGGTCGAGACATCGAAATGAGGCCGTACCCTTTGACTCTAAACGGCCGGTTTGTGAAATCCGGGGAAGATATACTATGTCTGGACTTTCCTCAACCGACATTTAACTCAAGGGTTAACAACTGGGTTCCCGAAATCGAAATAATATGGGATTGCAACTATATTCCTGAAGACATCATGATAGCCACCATGATAAAAAGAGAACCCACCCCAATCGAAGATGGGAAAGCTATTGGTCTCCTCTTTGGAGAAGAGAAGAAACCAAGGATGTCAAACAAAGATTTGATAAGTACGATCATGAGAAGCGACCGTTTCATTCCATCTACCCTCATAACTAATGTAGATCCTAACAGGTCTACATCTGTATGGCGGAAAACAATGAAATGGTACGACAACAAGGGGTTACTTTTCAAGATGACTACGGGAGACGACGAGATATTCGAGCCAGAAGATGATTCTAAGTCCGACTCTGAGTCTGACTACGAGTCCGAATCTGATGTGAGTCTTAAGGCTAGGTCTAACATGTTACGTGTCGAAGATACCCCATCCGCAGTCTTTCCTATCCCTATGATTCCCGCTGTTATTCCGGGGCCTGTCCCGAATACCACTTATATTCCGCCTCTGACCTCTGATCACTTGGCACAGATGTTAGCACATTTCGCGCAGTTTCAAATTTAAAATAAGATGAACCAGTTTGCTTACGACTTGTCTCATTTACTTTGCAATTCAATCTTTGAAAATGACAGTTTTAATAATAACATCGAGAATGAGGACGAAGACGAACATGTGGAAGAAAGAGAAGAGGAGGTAGAACCACCTCCCGAATTAGTAAAAGGATTGGAAGAATATGATCAAAGGAGTCCGGTCGTCGAGGATACTGAAATCATCAATGTGGGAACCACACTAGAACCGCAAGAGTTTAAGATAGGAACAACTTTAGATCGCGCAGAAAAGAAGGGGGTTATTGGCTTACGGAATGAAATCAAAGATGTATTTTCATGGTCCTATAAAGACATGCCAGGTGTCGATATGGAGATTGCAGAACACGAAATCCCGATTAAGCGAGGATTCAAGCCAGTAAAACAAAAGCTACGTAGAATGCGTAGAGAATGGTCTTTGAAAGACAAAGAAGAGGTCGATAAACAATTTAAAGCCGGTTTTATCAAGGTTTCAGAGAACTCAGATTGGGTAGCTAGCGTATTTTCGGTTCCATAGAAAGACAGGAAGGTCCGCGTTTGTGTGAATTTTCGTGACTTGAACAAGGCTAGTCCAAAGGATGATTTCCCATTACCTCACATCGATGTCTTGGTTGACAATACCTCTAATCATGCATTATTATCCTTTATGGATGGTTATGCCAGTTACAATCAGATAAAGATGGTCGAGGAAGATATGCACAAGACCGCCTTCGTAACACAATGGGGAACCTATTGTTACACGGTTATGCCATTCGGGTTGAGAAAAGCTGGGGCCACATATCAAAGAACGGCAACGACATTGCTGCATAATATGATCCACAAAGAAGTATAGGTATATGTCAATGACATGATTGTGAACTCAAAGGAACGCAATGGCCACCTTGGTGCGTTACGAAAATTCTTCAAGAGGTTGCGAAAGTACAACACGAGAATGAACCCGCAGAAGTGCACGTTTGGGGTCACCTCATGCAAGCTTTTGGGTCACATCGTTAGCCACCGTGGCATCAAAGTCGGCCTTTTGGGTCATATCGTAAGCCATCGTGGCATCAAAGTCGACCCATCAAAGATTAAAGCCATTATGGAAATACCCCATCCCACACCCGAAAAAGAAATCTGAGGCTTCATGCGGGCCGAGTACAGTACATAAGCCGATTTGTTGCGAAGTTAACTATGATCTGCGAACCGATCTTCAAGAAACTGAAGATCGGAGAACATGTCACATGGGACGAAAAATGTCAAGATTCTTTCGATAAGATAAAAGAAATATTGTCCTCTCCACCAGTTCTTAGTCCAGCAGTAGCCGGATTGTCATTGTCGTTGTATCTGACAGTTACGGACACTGCGATGGGGGCAATGTTGGCCCAAACTGTAGACAAAGAAGAAAGAGCGGTTTAGTACATTAGTAAAAAGTTCTTAGAATATGAATCAAAGTACACCACAGTAGTGAAGACATGCTTAGGTCTAGTTTGGGCAACAAAAAAGTTGAGACACTACATGCTTAATCATAGTGTGAGTATATACTCAAGAATGGACCCAATCAAGTACTTGTTCGAAAAACCACTGATAAATGGCAGAATGTCAAGGTGGACGCTCATGCTAGCCAAATTTGACCTTAAGTATGTACCTCTGAAGGTGATAAAAGGAAGGGCCGTCATAGATTTCCTTCGCGATAACCCAATCGACGAATCTGAAGTTGTCGATACATGGTCGGGTCTCGACGAAGATATTGTACACATCGAAGATGATATATGGGATTTGTACTTTGATGGAGCATCAAATTGCATGGGATACGGAATAAGTGTCCTTCTTATTTCACCAAAAGGCGAACATGTACCTGCTCAGTCAAACTAGTCTTCACTGTCATAAATAACGCCGCAGAATATGAGGCATGCCTTTTAGGTTAGCACAGTGCTAAAAAGCTGGGCATAAAGAAATTGATAGTGCATGGGGATTCATCTTTGGTTATTAACCAAGTAACTGGGCCATGGAAAATTAAGAGAAGCAGTTTGGCACCCTAGCAAGCCAGAATAGAAGAGTTAGAAAAACCTTTCGATGACATATAGTATGTTCACCTCCCAAGGGAAGAAAATCAATTTACTGGTGCACTGTCCAAATTGGCGGCCTTGATATATATCCATGACCATATGGATAACATGCCTTTATGCGTCGAACGAAGATCGACGCCACCTTATATTAACGCGATCGATGATGCCGAATGGAAAGTAACTGAACCTTGATATGCCTCCTTTGTAAAATTCAAGGAAACGAGGGAATACCCTACAGATCTTAACATACATGCGAAGCGTGCGCTACAAATTCTCTTAGCTCAATTCGTTAAGACCAATGACGAACAACTATACAAGAAAACCGCGCATGGCGTCTTGCTGCTATGTATTGATAAGGACAACGGCAGAGAAGGTTATGGAAGAAATCCATGACGGCAAATGCGGGCCACACATGAATGCTCACATACTAGTTTGAAAGATAATGAGACTCGGTTACTATTGGACGACGATGGAAACGGATTGTCGTAAATATGTCCGACAATGTCACAATTGCCAGATATTCGCGAATGTACAACATGTACCCCCCCTTAATGCTATACACCATGACGTCGCCATGGCCTTTCTCAACCTGGGGAATTGACATCATCGGAAAAGTAAACCCATATGGGACAGGAGGGCATTGTTTCATTCTAGTTGCAATCGATTACTTCACGAAGTGGGTAGAAGCCAAGTCTTACAAGGTGCTAACTACGATGCAAGTAGCCAAGTTCGTTCAAAATGACATCATATGTAGATACGAGGTACCACATGAAAGGATCAGTGATCACGTGACCTACTTCTAGGCCGAATCTGCTGAATTGCTTCAGAAATACAAAATAAAACGACACAAATCGTTGTCTTACCAACCTCAGACTAATGGTGCGGTAGAGACCGCCAACGAGACAGTAACAGTTATCCTCAAGAAGATAACTAAGAATTACCGTGAGTGGCCGGATAAGATACCTTTCACGCTATGGGGGTGTAGAGCTTCAATTCGAACCGCAACGGGTGCAACTCCATGTTATCTGACATATGGGATGGAATCGGTCCAACCTACTGAGCTAGAAGTACCATCTTTAAGGATATTGCTTGAGAGCCAAGTCCCAGATGCCGATTGAGTTCAGGCTAGATATGATTCCCTAGTAATGCTCGATGAGCGGCGTCTAAACGCATTATATCAAGTCCAGCTTTATCAGAAAAGGATACAGCGATCTTTTAATAAGAAGGTGAAGCCTCGAGGGATCAAAGAAGGAGATCTCGTATTAAAATCAATTAGTGCACTACTACCGGTCGACTCAAGGGGTAAGTTCAAACAAAACTGGGCGGGCCCTTATTTGGTGAAGAAAATTATGACAGGAGGCGCAGTCCGACTGACTGATTTGGATGGAAACGACTTCTCCAGCCCGACGAATTTGGACTAATTAAAGAAGTACTATCCTTAAGGCCTCAATCTCAAATGTTATGAAATAATGTTTGAGTTGCATTGTAATTGAAATAAGTCTTGAGTTTGGCATTTGTTGCTACTGCATGAAATGTTTGATAAGAACTACGGTCTTGGTTTGATTATGTTGAAAAGCAGATACATAGGCAACTCTTTCTGAAAGTCCATAGACCTTAATTAGACTCCTCTAATTAGTTACTAAATTACTTTTTAATTTAGTTTATAATGATCTATGTAACATGCATGCAAATATAAAGACATTTATATAAGAGAAGAAATTTCCTCACATTGATGTGGAAAATATAAGGGCACAACAAGAACTCCTTCTTGTTGATCTTGAGCTACAAATATGGTTGAACACAAATAATCTCCAAGGTAGAAGATCTCCTCTAAGTTTCACCAAGATTAACCGAAATAATCTACCCTTATTATTAACTAGATAATAAGATAGATATAATACTACTAATACTAGACTATATTACTACACTAGTAATACTTAGTAAATATTAGTATATGAGAGTTTTAGAGAGAAGTTTAGTTTTGAGAGATGTATGGAAAATAAGAATGAACTTGTGTAAGGAATGAACAACAATTGTTCTCCTTTTAAAGCCAAGAGGGCCGGTTTCATCATCACAAAAAGGTGATGTTTTCTTCTTATTTTATTGCCATGTAAGGTGGTAATGTGTTGTAGTGAATAAAATGATATCATGTTTGCTATTCATGTCATAAGCATATGTTGCTTATGAGTATAAATAAGAACAACCACCATCATCATTTGACTTCACCACAACCGGCCATGTGAGCCTCAATTTGATCCATTTTGATTTTTTTGATATTTGTCCCACAAATACTTATTGATCATATGCTTAATTATCTTGTATAATTAAGTGTTAATTTGATCATATAACAATTATATGACACAAATAAATGAATAATATGTACTTAACATTTTAAGTAGTATTCTA
>JAIUZE010049938.1:0-12607 GCA_022085475.1 Heliosperma pusillum
CATACAACAATCATGATTATGAATAATCATCCAAATTCATCAAGAACAACCAACATAAAAATTCCATACAACATAAAACCATCCAACTTATCATGTTACTACTAAAAGTCCATAAATCATAATAACATGAACCAAAAACAAAAGAGGAACCAAAAATAAAAGAAACCAAAGCTATGTAACATATATCCGTCGAGTAACTCGGAATCGTTTACATAGCTAGCAAAATCAAGTAGACCAAAATAAGAAGTAAAGAAATAGAAACCGTCTTCTAGTCTTTCGCCTAAAATATACGAGTCAACAAACTCGTCTTCAAAATCTTCCCCTATAAGAAATGACAAGAAAAACATTATTAGAATTTAAACTTGATTTTCCATAATTAAATGTTGAAAACGATTTTGTAGGATTTGAAATTAAACCGTACTTGAAGATGGAGAGCGAAGAGGAGATTCTAGAAATATAAGTTAGGACGGATTTAATTAAGAAATGACGGTTTTATGATGATTTTGCTCAAGAACGACGAAGAACAAATGAAGAACGACGAAGAACGAATGAAGAACGATGAAGAACGATTAATTAGATCTTAATTTGATTGATTGTTAAATGAAAAGTTGTTGGTGAGTAATGAAAAGAAAGAAAATATCAAGGCTTAAGAGGGGAAAAAGCGACGTGTGAAATGGAGAGGAATCGGGTCTGTTTTTACGCGATTTGCGGAGTTTAAGTTGACAGACCGATAAAGTTACAAATATCTTAGATATTTTTATTAGTTTAATCATATTAATTAAAAGATCTAATATGAGTGGAAAAAAAAAGACATGGGGCGTATGACTCATGTCAAAGTCGGGTTTCGGGACTTAAGTTGACCCGGGAATAGTTAAATGACGTTTGGGGTTTATCATAAAAGTGATTCCTTAATTCCGAATAAATTCAAAATAAATTATATTAAATTATCATAAATCCTAATAAATCTTAATAAAAATAAATTAAAAATATTATTTTTTTTTAAATAAAATTTCGGTCTTCAAAATTACAAGGCGAGTCGGAAAAAGTCAACGAAAGTCAAAGTCGACTTAAAAGTCGGAAAAAGTCAAAGATGACTTAAAAGTTTAAGAAAAGTTTATGACTACTTAAAAGTCAAGAAAAGTCAATGACGACTTTAAAAAGTCAAGAAAAAGTCAAAGACGACTTAAAAGTCAAGAAAAGTCAAAGATGACTAAAAACGGGATTTTCATGAAATCACTCAGAAATTCCAAATACGAACTCGGAATTTCAAAATACGACTCGAAACAATAAATTCTATTTTAAAAACTTAAGTCTGCTGAAAAGTGTTAGTAAATATTTTTACTAGAAAAATTGGGTACTTTTCGGGTTGTTACATTAAAGAAAAGAAAGAATTAGAAAATCTAAAGACGGATTAGCAGTGACTTTAAAGATAAATAGTTGATTAATTACATAATTAAAGCTACGTCGAAACGATAATAGAAGTTCAGAGACAGAATTCAATGCAGAACAGGCGCAGCGTGTGATGCGTCCTCTGGAAGAGGCGCAACACTCTGTGCGTCTGTTCTTGAGTTGGGTTCTAGCTGTGAAGCCAGAATTGCAATCAGTTAGTATTCGTTTGTGTATTTACGGTTTATTATTGATCTATAAGTCGAATAAAGGTGATTTAAGTTATATTAATTACACTAATTATATCAAAGACGAATCCTAGAAATTTGATATGGACGGATCTGACCTCTAAAGACTCAAACTTGATCTAAAAGATGACAAAGACCCACTAATATTGGATTATTGGGGATCTAAGCCAAGAAACAAAAATATCTAATTATGAAAGATTACTAAAAGAAGTTAAAAATATTACTGAAAAGAAGTTTTGAAAAGGTTTAACATACTTCCAACATGAATCTTACATAAATGAATATAATACTAATAAAAATACAAAAGACAGGATTATATACCCTCAGACTTTCATGTTGACGAAACGATATATGAACTAAAGTTACGTTTTAGCGACAACTCGACTCGAATGTAAAGAAAGTGCCCTCGTTAGAGGATCGAAAAGTTGATTAGTTAAATTGATTGATTAAGTGTAGTGGTCAAATTGGTAGGTCAATGCAAAATAGGACGGGAACCCAGAAGGATCTGAGCTTACGTGATCGATTGATCAAGCATGTAAATGTCGATAGCTTTGAGCAAGGTCTAGAATGCAAAGAGAGGGAGAGAAAGGGCGGAACACTCGCGTGCCTTAAAAGTGAGCACGAACCTCTTCTTTTATAGAGAGAAATCCGAAGAGTTTTGGAATAACTTGAACACGGAAAGAAATCTAGAACATATTCCGGAAACAGAAAAAACAAGCTAGGGAAGAGGCGCATCACCTGCTGCGTCATTTCCCAAGCATTTTCCTACTTTGACAGAAAGATTTCCGCGTTTCTTTTATGGAATTGCGGTAGATTTCGAATTCTTTCTAAATAAAATACGATATATTTTTACTAAGAAAGATAAGTTTTAAAATATCCGAAATATTCTCGAGCGTTCAGAATTGGTTTTAAAAGACGGTTTATAGAAAATGAAGCGATTTTTGACCCGAACTCAAAATAAACTCTAATGACTGCCAAAACGACCGTATCAGCACGTAGATGACGACCAAGGGGTAAACACAAGTAGTTGAGCTATCATTTGACGAGAAATTTATGACTTGTCACAAATCGTTTCGCATACCAACACGCGGCCCAATCATCACTGGGTGGTTGGTGGAAGGTGTAGAACTGAGGTATCTACAGATATCATGAAGAGGATGCCAACTCCGTTTCCAAATGAGACAAGCGAAGCGTGGGAAGCGTACTTGAGGGCTGGACGTGAAGAGAGGTTGGCTGTGATGACTAAGGAACGTAAGAAGGAAATGGGAGAGAAGAGAAAAGCGGAGAGTATTAATGAAGGGAATGAGAATAGTGATGAGAAGGGGTGTTATACCAAATCTATGTTAAAGTCATCTGAGAGATCTGGTGTTAGTGAGGATGGAGTTATGGTGGTGAAATGAGTCGTAGTAATGATGATAGTCGAGTGTCGAGCCCATCTTTTGCGTGGAGATAATATGGTGAAGGCAAGGTGGGACATAAGGCCGCTGAGTGTTAGAGTGCACCAAAGAACGGGAGTAGGGGTATGGGTCAAGGAAGCTACCAAATCCCAACACCAAGTCGCAGGAGTACTAGAAATTTGGGACAGTAGGGTCAGCATAGAAATCAGAACAATCAGGTGGTAGGAGCATCTTACCAAATATCTAACAATGGGAACCCCAATGCATAAGGAATTGCGACTAGATTGAAAAACAAAGTGAAGGGTGGTGTAGAGAATAGTGACAAGTAGTGATGTGTCATGATTTATCATTCGAATAACTATTAGTAGCTATTAATTAAGTGTGCTTTATTATTCAATTTGAACTTTCGTATTTTAATTCTGGTAATTGGTTGTTGGCAATGCCATGGATATTTAGGTTGAATAAAGTAATGATACGTTCTAGTTGTCTTGACATTGGAAGTAATGGAATGGCATGATTTGATATATTTAAGTGTGTATTGTTGTTAATTATTGTATGTTTAGTTATTTTGTATTTGTAGGGCCATTGTTATTGGCTTATATTTGATAATAATTGGGAACGTGAGGGTAAGTGGAGTTTTGGTCTAGAAGTGTTTGCGATGCCACTTGTGTACTAAGAGGAAGAATGTGTTAGAGGAATAGTCAAGGTAATTAAGAGGAGGTGTTGAATGAATGAGTGATTATGTGTCGAGTTGCGAGGTCTATGGGAATGGTTTAGAAGTAGTGGTGGTTCGGGAACTTCGACAAGAAGTTCGTCCTTAGGAGGGGTGAATGTAATACTAGTACTTTAAATTTGTAGCTTATGGACATGGTTGTTGTTTCTTGAGTAGTGGTAGAAATTTGAGTTTGAAGTTGTTGGGACGAAATTGTGTAAGTGTAGATACCTCGTTTCTACACCTTCCACCAACCACCCAGTGATGATTGGGCCGCATCTTTGGTATGCGAAACGATTTATGACAATTCATAGGTTTACCGTCAAGTGGTAGCTCCAATACTTGTTTCTACCCCTTGGTTGTCATCTACATGCCGAAACAGTTGTTTTGACAGGCATTAGAGTTTATTTGAAGTCCGGGTCAAAAACCGCTTCATTTTCTATAAACAATCTCTTAAAACCGAGTCTGAACGCTCGGGAATATTCCAGATATATTAATATTTCAAAATTTATCTTTTTTGGTAAAATATATCCGTATTTTTATTTAGAAAGAGTTCTAAATCTACCGCAATTCCATAATACAAACACGGAAATCTTTCTTTCAAAGGAGGAAACTGCTTGGGAAATGACGCAGCAGGTGCTGCGCCTCTTCCAAGAGTCGCAATGCTTGCTGCGCCTCTTCCCCAAATTGTTTTGCCTGTGTCCGGAATATTTTCTAGATTTCTTTCCGTGTTCGAGTAATTCCAAAACTCTTCGGATTTTTCCCTATAAAAGGAGAGGTTCGTTCTCACTTTCATGGCACGCGAGTGTTCCGCCCCTTCTCTTCTCTCTCTTTGCATTCTAGACCTTGCTCTAAACATTTTGACATCTACGTGCTTGATCAATCGACCACGTAAGCTCAGATCCTTCTGAGTACCCGTCTCGTTTTGCATTGACCTACCAATTTGACCACTACACTTAATGAATCAATTTAATCAATCAACTTTCGATCCTCTTACGAGGGCACTTTCTTTACATATTCGAGTTGAGCTATCACTAAAACGTAACTTACTTAATCTCGTTTCGTCAAACATATAAGTCTAAGGGTGTAATAATCCCATATTTTGTATTTTATTTTGTACTTTATTTAATTCATGTAAGATTCATGTCGGATTTATGTCAAACCTTTTTAAAACCTTTTTTTAATAGTCTTATTTAAATCGCCCTTTTTCATATTTAGATAGTTCGTTTTTGACCCCTAATAACTCAATATTAGCGGGTTTTTGTCGTCTTTAGATCAAGATCGTGTCTTTAGAGGTTAGATCTGTTCATATCTAGTCTTTGAATTCGTCTTTGATATAATTTAGTGTAAATTAATCTATTAACTCACCTTTATTCGACTTATAGATCGATAATAAACTGTAAAATCACCAACGAATACTAACTGATGGCGATTTTGGCTTCACAGCCACAACCCACCCCTAGAACATACGCATGGGCGGTTGATGCGCCTCTTCAAGAGGACGCATCACATGCTGTGCCTGTTCTGGGTTGGATTCTGTCTCTGATCTTTCTTTGTCGTCTCGCGTAGCCTTAATTACTAATTAATCGACTATTAATTCTAGTATCGTAGCTAATCTGTTTGTTTAATTTTCTAATTCTTTTCCTTTTCTTCAAATCTTTATTCTGGTATATTTCCGACATAGATCCCGAGATCCGTTGTAATCTTTGTAATTCTTTTGTAATTTTATCTAGTCATTAACTATTGCAACGATTTTATGATTTAATTGTCTTCTCACATGTAATTCAATCCTAAAACCCTAATTCGACTTAATTGATTTCTAAACTACATTTTCACCTACATAGTCTATGCTCACATGATAGGGTTAAAACGTGGATGTTGCATATCATGCATATAACCGACACCATATCAAGTACAAAAGAGTTTCCCTAATTATTAGTAGAGGCCGATCTCGAGGCGGGCGGGATTAGGTGTTTGATTAAAGAACTTCCTAATACGTACCCTCACCCCTTACTCCAGATCTCTTTGAACATCCGTGTTCATTGGCATCCACGAGAGTCATTCTAGACATAGAATGCTAAGGGTAACGAGTTCTTGGTGTTCATGTCATTACTTTGTGTCTTGACATGGCATAAAGTATTTGAATGGTTCCAACTTCCCACAAAAGTTGGTGGCGACTCCACATATGCGTATTTCTACGCTTGTCCCTTGTTTCCATCCCGTGGTCTCTCGCCAGGCCGTGCACCATAGTTTGGTGACTCCGCTGGGGATATATACACTTACGTGTTACGCAGGGTGAAAATTGAACAAGGTCAAGGAATAGTATGTATGAGACAGTTGTCGGTTTTCATTACTCGACCTTCCTAGGTCGTTTTATTCAGCCTTCCTAGGCATAACCCAACCCTTTCGACCAATTGTCCTGTCTGGACGGTCCAAATTCTTATCTGGGCCTAAGGATGGATATCGATTGACGTCAACCATACTACGGTGTATACTCATGTTAGTGTTGGAGGAAGTGTCCTCAACAATAGTGTGATCACTTAATTAAATCTCAATAATTATAATACAAAGGGATGATTAACATTATAGTCAACTGATCCACATTAATCGGTAATGATTGGCTTACTAGAGTTTGACATTACTGTCGTATGACAGTGGTGATCAGTTGATCCCTTGAGGTCACACCGAAAGGACAATTCCCTAATCATGAAATTTAATTAATTGCATAATGATACAGATTAATTAATCCCTTAAACAGAACAAGTTTACAAGTGAGAAATATATCTTATTGTAATATGATTAAATAAGATTCAATAAATATAATTGTTATATTAGAATGCTTAATGTTTATGAAACATTTGAGATAAGCATGATTGGTTGATCATAATTACAATTAGTTGTAGATCATGTCAACCAAATATGAGATGACCCGTTTTATTTATATGTGATTATAAATTATTACTTAAAATGTTAAGTTTAATTTATTTGACATGAAATTGTATTTAATTTAGTTAAATACATAATTATATTATAAGATAACATGTCACATGTCACATGTCACATGTGTGACAAATGACAAAATGACAAAATGTAAAATAGAGTCCATTTTACACATCAAAACCGTTTTTGCTTGTGTGTAGGGTAGTGTTTAGGCTTTAATGTTGTTCTAATCAAGATTAGGCATAATCATCACTAGCCTAAATACCTATAGCCACCCTACCAGCTTGTTAAGACAAAAAGCAAAGCATGCCCTCCCTTCCGAAGGGGGTGCCGGCTTTGGTGGGTAAATAAGAGGATGTTTTTCCTATTGTTTACTCACTTGTTAATCTCATATGAAATACAATATAACATCTCACTAGTAATCTCTACATACTTAGAAACTTTAGAAGTTTCACAGAACTTGTTTTTAGAGCTTGAACTCGGATTTCTAAGGTAGAAATTTCGAGTGTCTTGTACTCGGTTTAAGGGGATCTTGTTTGTTGTTCTAGTATAACAATATTCAAGAGATTAAGGGTAAGTCTAGGTGCAACTTATAGGAGGGTTCCTACTCTTGGAGCTTTTGGAAATTCATCCTAAATCATCTAGCTCAAAAACAAGTACAAGAAGGTGTCTTGTACTTGTGCCCATACTCAAACAATAATCAATGTGAGGAACATTTTCTTTCTCTATTTCGATTTATATAGTTGCATATAACTAGATCTTTCATACTAATTAAAGTGTTAATTTGTATTACTTAAGAAATATCTTAAGTGTAGGTATATGAACCTAACAGTTAGCACCAAGGGCTTTCACTACTCTAGGAAATGGACTAGGAACCGACCTTACTCATTTTTGGCGCGGACCTCTCCGTAGACCCTTGGTTTGATTGCTCGGTATGGCAACCCACCATTTAAGCCAAAACCCTTTTAAATGCACTCATTATACCATTATAATGCCTGTTTAAATGTGTATAACCTTTACATGATCACCATTTTTGTAATGACAAACGTTTCAAAATCAAAATCCTTTTTTAAAACTATAAAGCATTTTCAAAGGTGGCCTAAGGTAGCACGAAATGAGTCGAAACTCTGTCCAAATGTCTAGTCAAAATCATTTCTCCACTTCGAGTCAACATTCCTACAACCGCACTACGGTTTTCTAGGACAAAAATTTCCAAACTTCTCATTTTCAAAACTCACTCAACACAGTGGCACACTCCCACTTCAAAAATCGAGTCTTTTCGAGTAAGTGTGCTAGATTGGTCGGTCGTGTTTTGATTCCTCGTCAGTATCTTGCTCAGTTTTCCAAGCTGTCATGAGCTAGTGACGCTAGTATTCACGGACCAAATGGTAATGATCAAATCCTAGCTGCGCTCCTCCGTCTTCAAGCAAGTCAAGACCAAGCCTATACTCGCCTCAATGCCATTGAGGGTCAAATTGTTGCCGTGGAAACTAGGCTTCCTCCTCTAGACATTCCTGATGGTGTGCATGATAACTTTCCACCTTTTGGGGGGCAACCTGAAGCTAATCCTAAACCGGTTCCTACCGAAGCTGAAAAATGACTCCAATACTTGGAGGAGCAACTAATGTACCTTAAGAGGGACGACATTTATATGGAGAAAAATCGCAAGTATGAAGCTGTGAACGCACAATTGCCAACTAACTTCAATATGACTGACATCCCAATGGTCAACGGACATGAGAACCTTTTGAATCACATTCAAGTCAATAAGCGTACTCCAGAGGTTCTTACCCAAAATGAGAAACAAGGATTCGCCGACTCCCTAAGTAAGCGAAGGAAAACTAGCACACAACTTGTTGAACGTCCAGATGAAGCTACCCTTGTAGAGAAATTCGTGGACAACTTGAGACCCATTTATGCAAACCATTCGAGGTACCAAAATATAAAGTATTCCAAAGACTTGACTGTGCTGGGAACAAAAAGTGAAGACAACATCCGAAAAGGACTCTTGTCCAAAACGGTAGGTCGTGGGTATCAAGGCTCAACAAGTCATTCTTATGGCTCAGCTAACAAGACTGATGAAGTCAACCTTGTTGAAACACCTAGGAAGAATAACCTCCAAATATAATTCACCAACATCGGTGATACATACTCCAATGCCTTCAAAAGGCTAACACAACAAGGCAAACTCTAACCCATATGACCTACACCTGACCCAGAAAAAGAAGAGTCGGTTTTGGGATGGAGACGCTTACTGCGAATATCATAGGGGCAAAGGACATGACACAGAGAAGTGCTACAAGTTGAAACATGCTATTCAATATATGATTGACGATGGTCGTCTACCCATCCCTCCAGGAAGCAAGCCTAACAACACTAAGAATCCTCTTGGAGTTCTAATGATTACCGATGAAGAATTCACGTTGGATTATTCACACCTCATCTCCCCAGTCGAAGATGAAATCCATAGGTGAAGAAGAGATGTTAAAAGGAGAACCGGAAGACAACGAATTTGAGTCAGAGTCAGAGTCAGAGTCGGAGTCAGAGTCCGAGTCTAACAAAGTCATAGAGAGTCTCCTCCTGCTGTCACACCCATCCCTTTATTTCTCCTAGCTTTGTATCTAGCAATAACAGTAGCCTGGAGAATGTCCCAGCAGTTGTTCCCTTACCGCCACTGACTACTGAGCAAGTGGCCTCTTTGTTTAAGTTATTTTCAAAATTTAATATGAATAAATCGAATTATGCTTACTCCTTGTGTTTTTCTGAATGCAATTCTGTCATACTCGATCAAATTACCTCTCTATATAATAAAAGAAATACTAGAAGAAAGGGAAAGGGCACCAGTTATAGAAAACACTGAACCCATTAACGTAGGGACCGAATTAGAACCCCGAGAACTTAGGATATGGACGACCCTAAATCCGACTTAAAGAGCCAGTTTCGTCGACCTTCTACACAAGTTCAAAGACGCTTTTGCTTGGTCTTACAAAGACATGCCAAGGATCGACATGGATATTGCAGAAGATCGAATTCCAATCAAGCCAGGTTTCAAACCTGTAAAACAGAAGCTTAGTCGAATAAGGACCGAATGGGCCCTTAAGATCAAAGAAGAAGTCAATAAACAATTCACAACCGGGTTCATCAAAGTTTCCGAGTATTCTGAGTGGGTGGCTAACATAGTCCCCATACCCAAAAAGGATGGTCGAATCCGGATGTGTGTTGATTTTAGAGACTTGAACAAAGCCAGTTCCAAAGATGACTTTATGCAAGGAGAATTGTAAAAAAGAACACCTCTTGGTATCATCTTGGGTTGCCTTGATCATTCACATGCACAAAAAGTAATGGAAGATGTTCATGATGGGAGAATGCAGTCCTCACATGAGCGGGCCCATGATGGTAAAGAAAATCACACGTCTAGGATATTACTGGATAACTATGGAGTCAGATTGTATTAAATACATCAAACACTACCACAATTGCCAGATCTTTGGGAATGTTCAACATGTTCCTCCCTCGTTGCTTTACACCATGATCCCTCCTTGGCCATTTTTTGCTTGGGGAATCGACATCATTGTAAAGATCACTCCAGCTGGAACAGGAGGTTACTGTTTCATTTTGGTAGCTATCTCGTATTTCACCAAATGGGTTGAAGCAGCATCCTACATTAGTCTTACCCCTAAAAATGTGGCAAAGTTCATACAAACCAATATCATCTACCGATATGGTTGCCCACATGAAATCATCAGTGATAATGGATCACACTTCCTAGCAGAGACTGAGCAGTTTCTAGCCAAGTACAAGATCAAGCATCATCATTCCTCCCCTTATAGATCTCAAAATAACGGCGCGATAGAGGCAGCTAATAAGAATGTCGTCACAATCCTCAAGAAAATGATCGACAATTACCGTGATTGGTCAAACAAGATACCCTTCGCATTGTAGGGCTATCGCACTTCAATTAGGACACCCACTGGGGCCACTCCTTTCTATCTAACCTATGGAATGGAGGCTGTACAACCAGTGAAGCTGGAAATCCCACATCTACGTATTCTCTTAGAAAGTCAAATCCCAGAAGCTGATTGGAAGAGGGATAGATATGATGAACTTGTCCTATTGGACAGACATAGACTGCGTGCATTACACAATGTACAGACATACCAAGCACGTATCAAACGAGCATTCAACAAACGAGTTAAATCCAGAAACATCAAAAGGGGATTTAGTGCTCAAATCAGTCAGAGCTCTCTTACCTGTCGATCGACGAGAAAAGTTCAAACCTAACTGGGCTGGACCTTTCTTAGTCAAATCCGTATTCTCAGGGGGTGCAGTTAAAATCACAGACCTAGACGGAAATGAATTTGCTAACCCTACCAACCTAGACCAGTTGAAACGATACTACCCTTAGCATGCACTAGGAAAACGCTCTTCGCACAACCCCACGTGCCGCTCATGCGACACGGAATAAAACCGGCCCCTGGCCAGGTGAATTTAATGTCGCTACGCTCTTACATATTGACATTTGGATAATCCTCATGTCATCAAATAAATCGAATTGTATTTATTTTGGAGTAAGTAAAGTACATGCTCCCCTTTTCTAAGTTCATTACAAGCTCTTGCTTCGAACAATTATTCTTTTTACGTTTTTTCGAACTACTCGCAAGGTTTGATTTCGTTTTTTCTAATGAATACGTAGGCAATCCTTTAGAAGATTCAACCCGCTATTATTTTAAAATGTGAATAGAAGGACATTTGCATTTGCATTTGAAATTCGACAAGAATAATAAAGAAAGAAAAACTCATCAGTTTCTTAACTAACATAATCTTTATTCATTATCCAAAAATAGTAATAATATCTCACAACATATAAAGAAATGCTGAAATAAAAGCTAAGGCTAGGATTCTAAAAACCCCACCATTTATTACAACAAATAATAATACTAAATACTAAAATATGACCAAGGCTATTTGTTGGACCTATTTTATAGTTTTGATAATGACATGTTTATACTTGATAATGTGCTTTACTTGATATATCATATGCATGTAATTGTGTGTTTTAGCCTTATCATAGCCAACAATTATTACAAGAAATAAGATCAAAGTTATAGGAACTTAAAGCATAACTTTGAGGCATTCTGTGAGACAAAGTTATACTTTGGAAGTTCCTATGCAAAGTTATAGCTACTTTGGTTATAACTTTAAAGAATCAATTCAAGCAAGATCTACCTCAAATAACACAAGACTCAAGATGGAGGGTCTTTGTGATCAAGATGAAGAGATGATTCGTGTGACAACCCTCGCGAATGCGGAAAGATAAAACATACAAGCATGTGGAAATCATATAGCGGAAATATGAAGTTTTTAAAAACTTTTATACATGCAAGGACAGAATACGAGGAGTGTCATATATTACAAACTAGAGTACGAATTATACCACACCAAGAGACGAAGTCTCTCCAAAAGGTTAACAAGTAAAAGTGATCTTACATAATAGATGGGGTATTTTCGAAATAGATGGGGTATTTTCAAAATAGATGGGGTATTTTCAAAATAGATGGGGTATTTTCAAAATAGATGGGGTATTTTCAAAATAGATGGGGTATTTTCAAAATAGATGGGGTGTTTTCGAAATAGAATTAGCAACTAGCTAAACAACGTCTAGAGGTGTTTCATCCAGGGACAACGCCCGCTAGCTCACACCCGAACCCATAATAGTCAAAGCAAAAAGTCATCCATGCGAGCAACCTGTTCATTCATGAAAAACATGAACGCCACAATCAGTGGGGAGTAACTCCGGGTTCTCCCAGCCATATCACCTTTAACGTACATATAATGAAATACAAAAGTAGAGCATGCATATATAAATATACATGTGAGATACGATAAGAATAGATAGGCAATTCGATAAATAATAATAAGATCAT
>JAIUZE010049942.1:0-12122 GCA_022085475.1 Heliosperma pusillum
CATAATTATGAGATTTGGCAAATGGATGTCAAAACCGCCTACTTGAATTGAATTCTAGAAGAGGAAGTGTACATGACACAACCTGAAGGTTTTGTGAATCCATCAAACCCTAAGAAGGTATGAAAACTTAAGAGATCCATCTATGGTCTTAAACAAGCATCCAGGAGTTGGAATCATCATTTCGATCATGTAATTAAACAAAATGGTTTCACTCGAAGTGTCGAGGAACCATGTTTATACATGAAGTTTAGTGGGAGTAAAGTAACTTTTCTAGTCTTGTATGTAGATGACATACTACTCATTGAGAATGATATTCCAATGCTCACTTCTGTAAAGGAGTGGCTAGGGATTCATTTCCAAATGAAAGACTTAGGAGAGGCCCAGCGCATCTTAGGTATCCGGATCTATAGGGATAGATCTAAAAGGATACCGGCATTAAGTCAAGAAACCTATATTGATAAAATTCTTGATCGGTTCAACATGAAAGACTCTAAGAGAGGCTTTTTTCCTATGGGTAGTGGGATCACTTTGAGCAAATCTGAGTGTCCTACCAAACCCGAGGAGATTGAACGCATGAAATTGATCCCTTATGCATCCGATGTTGGATCAATCATGTATGCTATGATGTGCACTCGTCCCGCTGTTGCATATGCTTTAAGCATGACAAGTTGTTACCAAGCAAATCCAGGTGAGAGTCACTGGATAGCCGTAAAGAACATCCTTAAGTACTTGAGAAGGACCAAGGATTCATTCTTAGTGTTTGGAGGCGAGACTGAGTTACGTGTAAAAGGTTACACAGATGCCAGTTTCCAAACAGATAGGGATGATATGAAATTCCCATCCGGCGATGTTTATATGATGAATGGAGGAGCTGTTTGCTGGAAGAGTTTCAAGCAAAACATTACAGCGGATTCTACAACAGAAGCAGAGTACCTTGCAGCGTCTGAAGCTACAAAGGAAGCTGTGTGGATTCGGAAATTTTTGGAAGGACTAACAGTATTCCCTACTGCCAAAGATCCTATCACGATTTATTGTGATAACAGTGGGGCTATTTTTCAAGCAAAAGAGCCAAAGTCTAGTAACAAGTCTAGACATGTACTTAGGAAATATCATGTAATTAGAGATTACGTGGACATAAAGGAAATTGACATTTGTAAGGTTGGGAAAGATGACAACACTGCTGATCCTTTAACCAAGCCTTTATCAAAGGCTAAGCATGATGGTCATGTCGTCACAATGGGATTGAGACGTGTACCAGAATTCCTCTAGATTATGTAATATATAATAATTGAATGTTGTATTAATTATTTCATATATGATAATCGCATTCATCGTTCAAGTTTTATTATAAACTTTTTATTTAGTTTGACTAAATTTAATACTTTGTTTATCCGAATAGATTGTTAGACAATGTTGGACCCTATTCAAGTGAATATGACGAACTTAGTATTTTGTGCCTAGTCACTCAATGAGGCGACGTCTCGAAGTGACTAGATTGTAAGTCGATCGATGGTTGGTTCAGCACCATGGGGTCATGGAGATGACTGGTCGATTACATAGACAGACTGTATGACACTCTGTCGGACAGTGACCTTTGTAGAGACCCTTAAATCAATTAATTGATGCCTGGTCGTGGCAGGGTCTTCTGTCTTATTTCTATGAGTCGATTCTTTTGACTGGCGACCGTCTATCTGAGTCGGTACAGTTTCCGATTGGTTTTGGTTGATGTTCTAGGTCGTGCCGTAAAAGGAGGACGATGGACATCTTCTAGGTCATGGTGATCTGCATCATACAGAGTAGATGAATCAACATGAATTGTCCACCCACGTTGGGTACAAACATCTTTAGGCCACTGGAGGAGAAGTTACTGTAAATGCGTGGTCACGCTCGGAAGGAGATCTATGGTAGATTTTCCGGTCAGACAGTTACTCTCCATATCGAGAAAACCACTCTAGATATAATCAATCGCATGTGCGACCTGAAAGACACCTTGCGTTGGGTGGGAGATGTGATAAAGAGACAAGAGAATTGGTGACGCACACTTGTGTCAGACAAGTGGGAGATTGTTGGAGTATGTGTCCTCCACAATAGTGCGTCACATAATAAATCTCATTAAGGAATATAATTGGGATATTTATTGCCTATATATATATGATTAGTCAGTTGATTAACGTAATACAATAACGGTTGGCTGACTAGAGTTTGACGTTATTGTCGTTTGACGGCGGTGATCAACTGATCCCTTTCGGTCACACCTATAGGATGAAATCCAAATAATAACTAATTATTTGTATATGATACAATCTGTTAGTCGATTACATATATTTGATATGTACGAGAGTTTATTGTTAGAAATTGAGTTAAGAACTCAAATTCGATTAAGTATATTTTTCAATTATGCGATAATTGACTAATAAATTTATATCTTATTTTAATATGATTAAATAAGCTCTAACTTAGTAATTAATCGCTAATTCACTAAATTAGTTGAGGATTTACGTATATTTTGAGGTAGAGGTAATTAGTTAATTTTATTTACAAGGAGTTGTAAAATAAATTAACTAAGCATTGTGGGACCCATTATATATTGATATAATGGTAAAATATTACTTAAATGTTAAGTACATATTGTTTATTAATTTGTGTCATATAATTGTTCTATGATCAAATTAACACTTAATTATATAAGATAATTAAGCATATGATTAATAAGTATTAGTGGGACAAATTTCAAAAATCAAAATGAACCATAATAAGCCACATGTGGCCGGTTATGGCATGTGTAGGAAGAAATGATTTTTTTCTTTTCTTTTTACACAATTCTCCTTTTGATTGTGACATAACCTACATACTTTAATCATTCTCACATTTCCTACACTCCACCTTATTGCATGTGAATATTAACAAAATAAGAGGCCATATGGACATGGGTGGTCCGGCTATAGTGGCTATAAAGTGGACAATAGTTGTTCATTTTTCACTACTTTATTTTGTGCTTAATTCACACTTCTCTCTAAAACTCATCCTCTCACTAAAACTCTCATAATACTAATATTTACTAAGTATAACTAGTGTAGTAATATATACTAATATTGGTAGTATTATATCTATCTTATTATCTAGTTAATAATAAGAATAGATTATTTGGTATCATCTTGGTGCAACTTGAAGGAGGTCTTCTAATTTGGAGATTGTTCTTGGATCATCCTTGTTTATAGTTCAAGATCAATAAGAAGGAGTTCTTATTGTGCCCATTTAATTTCCTTTTCAAAGTGAGGAAATTTCTTCTTTTATATTATGTCTTTATATTTGCATGCATGTTACATAGATCATTAAATACTAAAGTAACAAGTAATTTGGTAACTAATTAGAAGAGTCTAATTAAGGTCTATGGACTTTCAGGGGGCAGGTGGGGAGGGAGGCGACAGAGGGGGAAGGTGGGGAGGGAAGGAGGCGGCAGAGTGGGAAGGTGGGGAGGGAGGCGACGAGGGGGGATGATGTGGGAGGAGGAGGTGGAAAGGAGGGAGGTCGTCGGGAGGAGGCCGGCGAGGGAGGATGCGGAGGCCGAGGGAGGAGGCGGACAAAGGAGGACGAGGACGGCGGGGGCCGAGAGAGGACGAGGCGGTCGGCCGGCCGAGTGACGACAGTGATGGTGGTGCGTGGGTCGGTGTTGGTCGGCCATGGTGGAGGTGATGGCCGGCCGTTGTAAACTTGAGAGTGAAGTAGAGAGAGAAGTGGGTAGAGAGAGAGGAGGGTTTATAATTTCTGATTAGGGTTTGGTTGTGTTTGGGTTTTTATATCAACCTTCTATTTTTTGATTTAATCTTGACCCTTCATTTGTTTGATCTAATGGTATAGATTAGGACTCATGGACTCACTAAAAAGAGGTGGACTTATGTGATCCTATTTCTATATATTATATATATATATATATATAAGGATCAAGTGATTCCACCACAAAACCTTGAGTCCATGAGTCCTCTTAAAGACCCTAGGATCTTGGAGATGAATGGTTGAGATGAAAACAATAAAATGGTCATTAGCAAGTTGTTTAATCCACTTCTCTCACATCTAAACTAATTAACCCACTAATACATCCATCCCACATCTCACAAATCACACAATTCATTCACTCTCTCCTTCTCTCTAAATCTCCCTCAAACTCCCTCCTCCTTCTCTCTAAAGCTCACTCCTCACTTTCTCTCTTCTTCTTCTTCACTTCCTGCCGTCGGCCACCTTCGACCACCTCTGGCCACCTTCGGCCACCTCCGGCCACCTCCGGCCACCTAACCCAGCCAACGCCGGTCACTGCCAATCCACTACCACCACTTCCACCGTTTTTCTTCACCATCAAAAACCACCACAAAAACAAACAAAAAAAAAGATCTGAAAAACAAATACAAAAAAAAACTAGATCGTTTTTTTTTTCAGATCTAAGGACCACCGCACCGCTGGCCACCGACCACCACGCACCTCACCGCACATCAAGGAAGACGGTGGCCTCCAGCCAACACCAGTCGCCTCTAGCCAACATCAGCCTCCTCCTCCTTGCCGCCTCGTCTTCACCACCATCTCCCTCGCCCCACTGCCGCCACCTCTCTCATCCTTACCGCGCCTCCCTTTTCATGTCTTCCTCCCTCCTCTGCCACGGTACTGTGGTGGCCAGCGATGCGGTGGTGGTGGTGGAGGTCAAGGGGGGTCTTGGTGGCGGTGGGGATCGTGACTCGTGAGGGTTGTGGGGATAGGTTGGTGTCAACGTTAGTGGGGTTGTGGTGGTGTTTTTGTCTTCTTTTTCAGATTTTTTCTTGTTTTCAGGTTTATAGTTTTTTTTTTTTTTTTTCTTTTTTTTTCTTTATTCTCTCCTTTTAGATCTTAAAAAGTAGTATTAATTTCGAAAACTCAAAAATTAAATTATTGAGATCTATTTTTTTTTCTTATTTAGTGATTTTAATCTTAGATCTACTACATAATAAGAATAATAGATTTTTGAAAAAAATAATCGCATTATCTCGGTTTTTTAATGTCAAAAATAGATGCCGTTATTATTGTTGTATACTTGGTGTTATTGTTGACGGTGACTGAAGTTACATCGTTAAAGGACTAAGGTTACACTCTCAATCTATTAAAGTTACACTTTCAATGAATTAAAGTTACATTCTCGATGGACTAAAGTCACACTCTCAATATAATATACTAAAGTTATACTATTATTGTCTAAAGTTACAATCGTAAAAGGGTTAAATTACACTATAACTGACAAAAGTTACACTCTCTATAGAATAAAATTACATTCTAAAATGGTTAGAGTTATACTTTAAATTAATTAAAATTTTAAAATTCACAAATAAGATGCCATAAAATTACTTGATAAAATAAAATTACATTATTTTGAATTAAAGTTACACTTGTAAAAGGTTAAAGTTACAGCGTAAAAATACGGAAAATGTCAATAATTTATCTTAAAATCACTTTCAAGTATAAAAGTACACTATTTTGGATTAAAGTTACATTTGTAAAAGACTAAAGTTACACTTTAAAAGTACGGAAAATGTCGAGAACTTGTCTTAAAATCACCCTTTTTAAGTGTAAAAGTACACTATTTTGGATTAAAGTTACACTTGTAAAAGACGGAAATTACACTCTAAAAATACGGAAAATGTCGAGAACTTGTCTTAAAAACACCTTTAAGTATAAAAGTACACTATTTTGGATTAAAGTTACACTTGTAAACGGCTAAAGTTACACTCTAAAAATACGGAAAATGTCAAAAATGTGTCTTAAAATCATTTTTCAGTATAAAGTTACACTAATTTGTATTAAAGTTACACTCGTAAAAAATCAAAGTTACACTTGTAAAAAAAACAAAAGTTACCCTTGAAAACAAAAGTTAAACCCTTAAAATGCTAAAATGTCATCAACTTTAACAAGAGAGAGAAAGATAATTAATTAGTGTATAACTAAGGAATTAGTGTATTGTTTACTTTTTGCTTTTAATCTCAACCACCCACCTTGAAGGATCTAAGGGCTCATAAGAGGACTTAGGCAAGATCCGGTGAGTCCACCAAGATAATTGAGTCCGTGAGTCCAGCTATATAATACCACATATTACACAAAACAATATCACTGGTTATACTAAACAATATCACGAAAAGAAAACAGGATAAAATGGTTAAAAATATTCTATGTCATACTACTCACCCTTGACGACGACCGCCCACCCACAAATAACGACGACATATCCAAGCACCTAGATGACACAAGCAAACAATCATCCGGCACCGTCGTCACCAATTATATATCCCATGTTTTCTTTTCAATCTTCATATTTCTCCACCCACTTACTCGGAGCTCACACCACCCTCAATACAACAAAATTTGTCATTGTTGTCGTTAAATTAGGTGACTCGTAGTCGGTTATGCAGAAAAATGCGGGAGGCAAAGATGCATAGTAGAGAGAAAATAAGATAAAAGAAGCTATACACTTGAAACACCGATAATAGAGACTTTTCGGCATAAAAGGGCAAGATAATGGTGTAAAAAAAAGTATGAGAAAAAATATTAGTAATAGTGCGCGAAAAAGTGGTTCAGTGGTGTGATATTGTATAGTATATCCCGTGATATTGTTTAGTATAACTTGTGATATTGTATCATGGACTCACAGACTCAAAAAGATAGGGTGGACTCACATGATCCTAGTTCTATATATATATATATAGTTAGGTTCAGGTAAGTCCCTTTATTTAGGTGAGTCCCTAAGTCCTAATCTAAGTCATTAGATTTTACAAGAGATGGAGGGATGAGATTAGAAGCATTAATACACTCACCTACTACTAACTAAGGCTAATTTGAATTTCTGAAATTTTAGAACAAGTTTTATCACTGTATCACAAATTTATGTAACTTTAGTTTTTTACGAATGTAACTCTAGCCTTTTAAGGTGTAACTTTATACTAATTTAGTCATTTTCGAGTGTGACTTCAGCCTTTAATGGTGTAACTATACGCTAATGTAGTTCATTTTATATATTAATTTTGATTTATGTAATTTTAAGAAAACTTTCATGTAACTTTGGTATTTTAAAGTGTAACTCCAATATTTTACGAGCGTAACTTTAGTCATTTAAGGCTATTTTGTATATAAAAATTTGAAATTATGTAACATAAGGTAGTTTTGAATATATAAATTTGATTATATGCCATTTTATGTAACTTTTAATAAATAATTATGTAACTTTAGTGAAATTTTTTGTAACTTTAGTCAAACGTTATGTAACTTTTAGCCAAATTTTATGTAACTTTAGTCTTTTTACTGTGTAACTTTAGTCCAAGATGGTGTAAATTTAGTCCAAGATGATGTAACGTTAGCCAAACTTTATGTACTTTTAGCCAAACTTTATATAATTTTGGTACTTTTCCTGTAACTTTAGTACAAGACGAGGTAACTTTAGTAACTTTAACCCACCAACCCACCTTGACAAGCCCCAAACACGACAGCCACCAGCCCAACCACCACCACCGCCACCAACCACTGTCACGCACACTGACCCCCCTCACACCCACATCCTCCATCACGCACCCCACCACCGTTAAAAATACATAAACGCCGCCACCGCACCACAGCGGTACCACCTTAACCACACTAACAGCAACCATCACGCACCCCCACCACCACGACACTAATAGCCGCCATGTTGTACCTCCCCACTAACACCAGCACCAGCCCATCTCGCCGTCTTTTCCGTCACCACCATCAACCGCTTGCGTTTTCCCCAAAAACCGCAGCAAAACCACCCCAATAAACGAGATCTGAAAAATCTCAACAAAGAACGATGGCATGTGGAGAAGAAGTCGTGGTGACGAGAGGCGGCGAGTGGAGAAGAATTGAGGCCACATAAAGAGGGAGGCCGAGAGAGAAGGCGGCGTCTGGAATAAAACGGCGGAAAAATAGGGTAGTGGCGCGCGGCGGGGGGGGGGGGGGGGGGGGGGGGGGGGGGGGGGGGGGTGGAGAAGGACGGAAAGTGGAAGGAAATTGTAGTTGGCGGCGTGGGTAGGCGGCGGTGCGTGGGTGGCGGCAACGGTTTGAGAGAAGTAGAGAGAGAAGTGGGTAGAGAGAGAGGGAGGGGAAGGTTTAGGTTTTTCTGATTAGGGTTTGGGTGGGTTTGGGAGTATTTATATTAGCTTTTCATTTTTTGTTTTAATCTTAACCATTCATTTATTTGATCTAATGGTCTAGATTAGGACTCATGGACTCACCTAAGAAAGGTGGACTTATGTGATCATGTAAGTCTACCATTTTAGGTTGAGTCCCTAAGTCCTAATATAAACCATTAGATCAAACAAATCAATGGTCAAGATTAAAACAAAATAAAAAACCTAGATATAAAAGAGAAACAAACCCTAATCTCTCACTCACTTTTCAGATCTCACATTCTCTCATCTCATACACTCTCTCTCTCTTCACTCTCCATATGACCCAAAATAATAAAAAAAAAAACCACCCCCATCTCCAGCCGCCGGACTGCTGCACCGCCAGCCTCTGTCGTCCTCCTCTCTCCTCATTCACTTGGCCGCCTCTTCCCGTGCCCTTCTCCTTCCTCACTCGCTTAGTCGCCTCTTCCCGTGCCCTCCTCCTTCCTCACTCGACCGCCCTTCTCCACCCTTGGCCGCCTCCTTCATCCTCGCCCTCATCCTCCTTCCGCCGCCTCTTCTTCTCCCTTTTTTCAGATCCATTTTATTCTAGATTTGTGCGTGTTGCTGTCGTTTTTTGGTGGCCGGAGGAAGATACGGTGGTGGGAGGAGGTGGTTCGTGGTGGGTGGTTGAGTTGTCGTGGGGGTGGTAGGGGTGGTGGAGGTGTCGTGGTGGGGCGGGTCGTAGGTGTTTTTTTTTGTTTGTTGGTGGTGGGGCCAGGCATGCTGGCTGGTGGGGGGGTGTTTCGGCCAGCAGAAATGTGGTGGTTGTTTCGGCTGGTGTCACAGTGTGGTGGTGGGTGGTGGCTGGTGTCACAGTGTGGTGGTGGGTGGTTTTGGCCAGCCACTTTTTAGTTTTTTGAGGTTGTTATTGGTGGGGCCGGATTGGGCTGGTGGATGGTGGAGGCCGGTCAGACGGCGGAAATAAGGAGGGTGGGTGGTGGATGTGGTGTATTCAATTGGTGATTTCATTTTTGTTTGTCGTTGTTTGTGGGGCCAGATATAAGGACTGGTGAGTGCTGGTGTAGTGACTGAAGTGACACACTTCTTTTACCAAAGTTACATGAAATTGTAATGAAGTTACACTCATATGGATTACACTCACACAAACTTGCCTAAGTTATTTAAAGTTACATAAAATTAATCAAAAGTTACATAAAATTCAGCTAAAGTTACATAAAGTTGAACTAAAAATACATAAAATTTTACTAAAGTTACACAAAATTGTACTAAAGTTACACAAAATTGGATTAAAATTGGACTTAAATTTATAAAATTGATCTAAGTTGGACTAAAGTTATGTAAAATTGCATTAAGTTAAAAGCTAAAATTAATATATTCAAAATCAGATTATAGTCCATGATTTCAATTTTTTATATACAACATGACATTAAAAATTTAAATATACACTTAGAAAAGATTGAAATTACACTCGCATGACTACAATTACATAATTTACTTCATAAAATACTTCAATTCTAATTAATATATAAAATGAACTATATTAGCATAAAGTTACACCATTAAAGGTTGAAGTTATACTCGAAAATGAATAAATTTGTATAAAGTTACCCTTTTAAAGGTTGAAATTACACTCGTAAAAAATTAAATTTACAAAATTTATATTCAAATTATAACAATTAAAATCTGGCATTAATTAGTAGTAGTTGAGTGTCTTTAATGCTTTTAATCTCATCCACCCATCTCATGTATAATCTAGTGGCTTAGATGAGGACTTAGGGACTCAACCAAAATGGTGGACTTATCTGAACTTCTCTCTCTCTCTCTCTCTATATATATATATATAGAATTAGGATCATGTGAGTCTACCCTATCTTTTTGAGTCCTTGAGTACATGATACAATAGCACAAGTTATACTAAACAATATCACGGGATATACTATACAATATCACACCACTGAACAACTTTTTCGCCCACTATTACTAGCTTTTTTTTTCATACTTTTTTCACACCAATTGATTCCAATACCAAAATTCTAACAAACACCATTATTTCTCTGGCCCTTTTATGCGATAAAGTCACTATTATCGGTGTTTCACCAAAGTTTATTTTATTTAACTTCTTTTATCATTTTTCCTCTCTACTATGCATATTTGCCTTTGGCATTTTTCTTCATAGCCGACGATGAGACCCTTATTTTAACGACGACAATGACAAATATTATTTTGATTAGGGGTGGTGTGAGCTCCGAGTAGGAGTGATGTGTATGGGTGGAGGAATATAAAGATTAAAAAGAAAACATGGGATAAATAATGGGTGACGTCATTGCCGGATAATTGTTTGCTTGTGTGATCTAGGTGCTTAGATATGTCGCCATTATTGGTGGGTGGGTGGTCGTCGTCAACGACGAGTAGTATGACATAAAATATTTTTCACCCTTTTGTGCTGTTTTTTTTCGTGATACTGTTTAGTGTAACTAGTGATATTGTTTTATATAATCTGCGATATTGTATAGCTGGACTCACGGACTCAAATATTTAGGTGGAGTCACCGGATCTTGCCTATATATATATATGTATATATATAGAGATAAGATTAGGTAAGTCCCTTTATTTAGGTGAGTCCATAAGTCCTAATCTAAGCCATTAGATTTTACCAGAGATGGAGGGATGAGATTAGAAGCATTAATACACTCACATACTACTAACTAAGGCTAATTTGAATTTCTGAAATTTTAGAACAAGTTTTTATCACTGTATCACAAATTTATGTAACTTTAGTTTTTTACGAATATAACTTTAGCCTTTTAAGGTGTAACTTTATACTAATTTAGTCATTTTCGAGTGTAACTTCAGCCTTTAATGGTTTAACTTTATGCTAATGTAGTTCATTTTATATATTAATTTTGATTTATGTAATTTTAAGAAAATTTTTATGTAACTTTGGTAATTTAAAGTGTAACTCCAATATTTTACGAGCGTAACTTTAGTCATTTAAGGCTATTTTGTATATAAAAATTTGAAATTATGTAACATAAGGTAATTTTGAATATATAAATTTGATTCTATGCCATTTTATCTAACTTTAGTACAAATTTATGTAACTTTAATAAAAATTATGTAACTTTAGTCAAATGTTTTGTAACTTTAGTCAAATGTTATGTAACTTTTAGCCAAATTTTATGTAACTTTAGCCCTTTTACTGTGTAACTTTAGTCCAAGATGGTGTAACTTTAGTCCAAGATAATGTAACTTTAGTCCAACACCTACAATGACAACACCACCAACAGGCCACCACCACCAACCACCTACCACCTACCTACGACCCCACCAAACCGCCAGCCCGACCACACCATCCGACACCCTTATCTCTAAACCACCATCACCACAATCTTAAACCACCATAAAAAAACAGAGAGAGGAGGAGGGAGGTGGAGCGACGTGGTGGAGGTAGTGGCAAAAGAAGGGGCAGGTGGGGAGGGAGGCGACAGAGGGGGAAGTGAAAGTCCATAGACCTTAATTAGACTCCTCTAATTAGTTACTAAATTACTTGTTAATTTAGTATTTAATGATCTATGTAACATGCATGCAAATATAAAGACATTTATATAAAAGAAGAAATTTTCTCACATTGATATGGAAATAATATGGGCACAACAAGAACTCCTTCTTGTTTTTCTTGAGCTAATAATATGGATGAACAAGAAATCTCCAAACTAGAAGACCTCCTTCAAGTTGCACCAAGATGACACCAAATAATCTATCCTTATTATTAACTAGATAATAAGATGGATATTATGTAACAACCCGAAAAGTACCCAATTTGCTTAAGCAATAGCTTATGGATACTTTTCAGTAGAACTTAAGTTTTTAATATAGGAATTTTTGTTCCGAGTCGTATTTTGAAATTCCGCGTTCGTATTTGGAAAATTTTTGAGGGAGATTTATGAAAAGACAGTTTTTGTGTCATCTTTG
>JAIUZE010049945.1:0-26582 GCA_022085475.1 Heliosperma pusillum
TCACATGTTTTGTGACGGTTTGTGGTATGTCCTACTTTGAGTCGTTTTTACAAATGTTACGGTTTGAGCACTATTTTGTCTTGTGCTTTGTACTCTCATTCCCTTGGCTACCTTCCCGTTCGTAAGCCTGGAATGTCGGAACGGAGAGGTATCCTACTGCTTAAATGCATGTGTTAGTGGGCATACGACGACGTTGTTTGGAGTTGAACGCATTGCGTTGATCGACCCGGCCGTCAAATGTTGTGTACTTGCGAGGTGGTGTTATTTGCATGTAGCGTACCGCTTGTTATGAGGCTTGAGCTCTTTTCCGCCTCTTTCGTGAATTGATCTACCGAATTTGGGGTACTCGGCATATATTTTGTAAGACCGAGTCTTGTATGCGAAACGTTTATCGCATGTCGAATCGGAAAATGGTTTATTCCGAGATTCTGGCTAGATTTAGACTAGGACTGGATATTTATTATCGTCGTGCTACCAGGAGGAAATTAGTCTACATATACGAAATGTAGCATCGTGTATGAGTTCAGGGAAATGTTATCCCGTGGATGCCTGTTAATCATTCTTGCTGGGACACGATGCTAGTGCGTTTCATTTACCGTGAGAGATGTCGTCTTGTGTCGTCTTTAAATGCGTGATTTCATGATATTGTTCATGGTCATTGCATGATTGGACACCGTCAATGTCTTGGTTCGTAAATGGATGATAATATGTGGTTTTATTGTGATCATCGCATGACTTGACTTGGTTTGTCTGTCGAGTCTCAATCTTATCAATCTTATACCGCTAACGATTAGATGTAAGCCCTAGTGAGCGTGTTCGATTGTCTAAGAGTGTCTTTCCCGAGTCTGTGAATAACATGATGGAATCGGATTTGTATACCATATGCTCTTATCACTATATCTCGTATTGCCTATCTATCCTTATCGTATCTCACATGTATATCTATATATGCATGATTTTACTTTGGTATTTCCTTATATGTACGTTTGATGTGATATGGCTGGGAGAACCCGGAGTTACTCCCCACTGACTGTGGCGTTCATGTTTTTCATGAATGAACAGGTTGCTTGCTGGATGCCTTTTTGGATATGATGTTTTGGGGTTCGGGTGTGAGCTAGCGGGCGTTGTCCCTGGAAGTTCACCTCTAGACGAGTTTAGCTAGTTTTGTTAAACACTTGTTCTTTGCTAACATTTAAAGAGACCACGTCTCTTTGTTGTAATTCCGTTTTTAGTTTGTAACATTTTGACACACCTCGTGTTATATATATCTTGCATGTTTAAAGGTTTTTAAAATACCGTATTTCAGCATATTATTTCACATGCTTGTATGTTTTATATTTCCGCATTCGCGAGGGTTGTCACATGTGGCACAAGAGGTTTGCACACATTAGTCCAACAATTTTAAAGAAACTCAAATTGTGGGATTTATTTGAGGGTTACCCTCAATTAAATTGGAACAAGAAAAGATGTGTGACTCATGTGCCCGATATAAACAAGTTAGATCTTCATTCAAACCAAAATGAGTAGCAAGTACAGAACGTCTACTTGAGTTGGTACACATGGATTTGTGTGGACCTATGGACGTCAGAAGCCGTGGTGGATCAAGGTATGTCTTCGTCCTAGTCGACGACTCATCAAGGTATGTATGGCCTATCTTTATTTTTACAAAAGATGAAAGTTTCGATGAGTTTGTAGTATTAATTAAGCTTGCCCAAAACTAGTATGATAAGAAGTTAGTTTCTATTCGTACGGATCGTGGCACCGAATTTGATAATCAAGCTTTTACAGAATATTGTAGGGAGTATGGTGTACGACATAACGTTTCTGCACCACGAATCCCACAAAAAAACGGTGTCGTTGAACGTATGAATAGAACACTAGAGGACATGGCTCGCACTATGCTTTTGTGTAGTGGCCTTCCTAAGAACTTTTGGGCCGAAGCCATTAGTACTGCATGCTATGTGCACAATAGAGCTATGATTAGAACAATTCTCAAAAAGACTCCATATGAACTTTTAAGAGGGAGAAAACCCAATATAGCTCATCTTCGTTGCTTTGGTAGTAAATATTTTGTCCATAATAATGGAAAAAGTAATTTAAGCAAATTTGATCCACGAAGTGAGGAAGCTGTGTTTGTTGGTTACTCTAATCATAGTAAAGCTTTTAAAGTTTTTAACAAAAGAACTTTGCGCATAGAAGAAAGTGTTCATGTTGTATTTGATGAAGATAATGTGCCTGAACAAGTTGAACAGAATGAAGAAGAAGACATGAATGATCCCGACTTTCGCCTTACAAGGGATGATTTACCAGAAATCAATGAAGAGGTTATTGAAGGAAACAATGATGAACCTGATAAATCCGCAAATGATCTTGAAAAGAGAACTGAGACAATTGTTGATGATACGAATGTCTCCTCTCAAAACAAGAATAAGGAAACCGAAGTTATAACTAATGATGGTATAACTTTGGACCCAGATCAAGATAATGTAACTAAAGTTGTATCATCTTCAGCTACAACCCCGGAGTCAAGCTCAAGGGGGACCAATCTTGACTCTGAATCATTTGAGGAAAGTGAGAGTTCTTCAGATGATGATGAGCCTAGGAACTCTAAGAAATGGAAATATAAGAGTTCTTATCCTATGGATAGTATCCTAGGAAGTTTGAATAAGGCAGTTCAAACAAGACGAACATTAAATAACTTTTGTTCATTCTATTCTTTTCTGTCTACCATAGACCCTACCAACATCAAAGAAGCACTTGCAGAATCCGGCTGGATTGTGGCAATGCAAGAAGAGCTTCAACAGCTCGAACATATTAAAGTTTGGCATCTAGTGCCACGACCTAAAAATCAAACTGTAATTGGTACTCAATGGGTATTCAGAAATAAATTGGATGACTCAGGAGTTATAGTTCGTAATAAGGCTCGATTGGTCGTTCAAGGATATAATAAACAGGAAGGGATCGATTATGACAAGACCTTCGCACCTGTAGCATGACTTGAGGCTATTCGTCTCCTTATCGCCTTCGCAGCTCATAAAGGAATGAAACTGTGCCAAATGAACGTTAAGACTGCATTTCTTAATGGATATTTGGAAGAAGAGGTTTTTGTTGAACAACTTCCCGGATTTTTAAATAGCAAATTTCAAAACCATGTTTTTAAACTTGATAAAGCATTATATGGTTTGAAACAAGCTCCTAGGGCATGTTACGACAGGTTGTCTAAATATCTATTACAAAACAATTTTAAAAGAGGATCTGTCGACAAAACCCTATTTCTAAAATCTAAGGGTTCTGATTTACTTGTTGCTCAAATTTATATAGACGATATTATTTTTGGTTCCACTAACAAAAAATCGTGCAAGTACTTTTCAGATCTAATGACCTCAGAATTGGAAATGAGCATGATGGGAGAATTGAAATTTTTCCTAGGACTGCAAATTTAATAAACTAAGGAAGGTATAAAGATTCACCAACAGAAATATGTCAATGAGCTAGTCAGGAAATTCGGTATGGAAAACGCTCATCCAATGAACACACCTATGGTAACTGATAAAAAGTTATCCTTAGATGAAAATGGTAAGTGTGTCGATGAGACTACTTATCGAGGTATGATTGGTTCTTTATTATATTTAACTGCGAGTAGACCTGACATTATGTTTAGTGTATTTGTCTGTGCTCGATTTCAATCGTGTCCTAAAGAGTCACATATGATTGCAGTTAAACGTATCTTGAGATATTTAATTGGTACATCTAATTATACTTATTGTATCCACTTGAGTGTAATTTCGATCTAGTAGGATATTCAGATGCAGATTATGCAGGATGTTCTTTAGATAGAAAAAGTACCTCTGGATTTACTACGTTTTTTGGACCATGCATTATAACTTGGGGCTCAAAGAAGCAAAATTAAGTTGCGTTGTCCAATGTCGAAGCCGAGTATATAGCTCTGGCATATTCTCAGTTACATTGGTTAAAGCAACAACTATGTGATTATGGTGTAAATGTTGGGTGTATGCCTATATTTTGTGATCATACGAGTGCTATTATTATTTCTAAGAACCCAGCTCAACATTCTCGTACTAAACATATAGACATTAGACACCATTTCTTACGCGACCATGTACAACAGGGCAACATTAAACTAGAATTTTGTAGTACTGAAAATCAATGGGCTGACATTTTAACAAAGGCTTAGCGAGAAGACGTTTTGAGATTTTGCGGTTGGAAATTGATTTAATCAGTAGCAATGAAATTCGTCATATTTATTTTATGAACTTGCATGACTGGTTAGAATAAGATAAGATTGTATGACTGTGTCCGTGTATTCTATTGGTAGTATATTTGTGTTTGATATTATATATTTTACGTGAATATCTTGCATATTAAGTATTTTATGAATATCGAAATATGAACCACATATTTGCCAAAAATCTATCTTTTTCACTTTCCTTAATTAACCAAAACTCCTACCCTTGCACTTCATGTTGACTGAAATTCCTCACAAATAATATCTTACCATATCTTACCATATTTCTCCTATATTTACCCTAGATTCATTTTTCTATCGTACCCAAATTCAATAATAGAAAAAGGAAATAGAGGAAGCTTAGGACGGCTCACGTGCGTACCTACAAAAGAACAAACCCCAACACTACCTCTCATAATTACCCATCAACATCACCATCAATACACATCACCAACATCACCCTCCTCCGTTTACACGAAAAAAACAACAACCAAGCTCACATTCATGGCTTCCACACGATCCAACACCAAAAACACCAACACCCCAAACTCCAAAACACAAACACCTTGCATGTCTACTAATCGTTCACCACAACCCAACCCAAATTCCCCAAACTTGAACCAAACCGAGTCGGGTTCGGTTCTTGAGGGAACTAAAAGGCGAAAACTCAACTTGGGAAAGAATAAGGTTGCTTCCGGGTTAGAAAAACGTGAAGACGGTCCGGTTACAGATGGTGCGAATAGGCCTCTGTTCGGTGAATTTATGCCGCAAGTTACGGCATCCGTGCTTGATAAATTGAGACTAACAAAGGACGAACGGAAATTAATTAATTGGGTAGCTCAGTATACAATTCATGGTGGGAGAAGTTTTTCGAAGGCGTGGTGCGAAAAATACTCCGCCTCTAAGTTTTTCACGGATTTCTTGAAATTCCAAGAGTGGGAGACCATTGTTCGGTTCTCGTGTCCTATATATCCTATTGAGGTAATCCAATTTTATGCTTCCGTTTCCTTGAAGTCCGGAGTCTTACATGTTACTGTTAATGGCCGTGAGATTTCCGTCTCCATTCATGATTTTTGTACTCTGTTTTTTGTTCCTGATGATGGGGCTGAAATTAATCCAAGTACAACATGGGACAAGTTGTGCGACATGGCTAAGGTAGTTGTGAAGAAATATTTTAATGAGAATGCAATGTTCTCAAGTTGTGTGTTGGCGGGGAATTCATCTCCTAAACTAAAATTTTTCTTGAACTTTTCATGGAACACGGTGGTCCCGCGTCGGGGTGGTCGAGATAAAATTAGTTGCTATGAGATGATGGTGGTTAAGAAGTGGCTTAAGGGTGAACGTGTCAATCTTGCTTATCTCGTTTTTTCTCGAATTTCTCAAACAAGCTTTTCGGTGACCAAAGACAAATTCTACACAACCTTGGACTTACCCTATGGAATATGGGTGTCTCGGGTTCTTGAGGCAAAGGGGTTTATTGATCCGGCTAGTTATGGAGTCAATTTAATCATACTTGAAATTTATAAAGATGGTGGCCGTGGGTCCGGAATTGGCTTTTCAATCTAAAGTAGGTTCGGTTGATGTTAAACTGAATATTGTTGATTTTTCGGTTCTTGAATCAAAATTGGACTTGTTTACGGACAAGTTTATGGAGCGCCTTGATGCGTAAGATAACAAAATCGATGCGGTTCTTGATAAGGTGGTAAACACCGCGGCATTGGGGAGTTCAAGCTCAAACCGTGACCATGGTGGGTCGGTTGTGAGTGGTGACTTAAAGGCTTGGATGACGGAGGTTAATGGTTGCCTTGCTAAAGTTGAGAGGAATGTGGTCGATGTTAGGAAAGAACTATTTAAGCAACAAAATCGGATGCAATTCTTGGTTAGCCAAAGAATTGCATTGGTGAAGAGTGGTGCGGAAATGCGAGATGGAATGCACACTATCTATGTTGCGACGAAGGCCTTATCCATGAAGGTTCGGAACTTTGATTCATTCCTCACCGCACAAGCTAATCATGTGAAGAAGTTCTTTGATCGCCTTGACACCATTGAGTACCGTACCTAACCCGGCTATATCGACCCAACTATCCCTCGTTAACCCAATATGCCTTGATTTTTATCGTCTTGATTTGTTTGTCCTTAAACTACTTATCCTATTGTCCATTCGGCCCATTTTGGCTTACTTTCTATTCGGCCCATTGACACTTAACTCTCTTATTTGTGGTTTGTAGTTTAATTGACATTTAATACTTGATTTTGCTTGCTATTAATCGTTAAGTATTGCGTATTTTTCATATCTATTTCTTGCGTTGGAGCACCTTATTCTAGTCATTTTATATCTCTGTTCTTGTCTTTTCAATGATGTCAACAGGGGGAAGAAATGATATGATTTGAGTCCTTGTTTAAGCTTGCTCCTTGTCAAGACCCGTTATCTCTTAAAGTCTTTCAAGTTATAACTTTGGCTAGGTTGTTATGTTCTTGCGATCAACGTTACTATAACTTTGGTAGTATTTTGTTGAGGGGGAACTGTACTTAGTCACAATCATAAGAGAAATCATAAGAGACTTGTCATCATCAAAAAGGGGGAATTTGTTGGACCTATTTTATAGTTTTGACAATGAGAAGTATTTACTTGATAATGTGCTTTAATTGATATATCATATGCATATAATTGTGTGCTTTAGTCTTATAATAGCTAACAATAATTACAAGAAAACAGATCAAAGTTATAGGAGCTTAAGGCGCAACTTTAAAGATTTCTGTGAGACAAAGTTATAGGAGCTTGAGTTATAACTTTGGAAGTTCCTATGCATAGTTATAGCTATTCTGGTTATAACATTGAAGAAACAATTCAAGCAAGATCTACTTCAAAATAACACAAGACTCAAGATGGAGGGTCTATGTGATCAAGATGAAGAGATGATCCGTATACTGAAAATCTTTGTGAAGAGTAGATAGTATAGGTCGTCGTTCCGTAACTATTCCATTAGAGTGATTTTATGTTTGTAAAGTTATAACTATTTCACTTATAAATTTACATACTAAGTTCAAAGTTATAGCTATTTCAGCTATAACTTTGGATGATAAAGGTGATGCATGATTTTGGAAATAAATCTTTTAAATGTTTTCAAAAAGAGAAAGAGTATTTTTATATTTATCAAAAGTTTTAATAGATAATGTATTTATGAGATTCTATTGGTTAGTAATACAACTTATGAGTTGTCATGCTACCTAGGGTCTCTAATACATTCTATCTTAATTTGTTGTTAACCTAATAAGCCCTCCTAGTGGTTGTGCCTCCTAGGGTTTCGTGAAACCTAGGTTTGTGCCTCATAGGGTTGCGTGCTCATAGGCAAACCCCTAGGGTGCGTGATGATGAGGAAATCGGCCTTTGTGGCACATTTTCTTGTTTGCATCAACCTAGGATTTTAATAATATCTTTATAACAATATTTTGAGTTATTAAAGATAAATATATTTCTTAAAGAAAAAGTTAGGGTTTTAGATTTTATATCTCCTATGCTTCTACTATAAATATTCCTTCCATCTTAATCATTCAATACGACTTTATATACAATTGAGAGAATTTTACAAATTAATTTAAAAAAACTTTGAGCAAAATATTTATCATTTTTATTGTTTGTTTTTAAAAAAAAGTCGTGCATCAATTATTATCAATCGCTCGCGTGAAATACGTTATTGGATAATATTACATCACATAATCTTATTCTTTAACGAGAATTTTTTGTGAGTTATATTGTACTTTCTTATTAACGTAAGATAGTATAGAGTATTTAGCGATACTTACCTTGAGTTATAATCATAGTTTATTATACGAGTGGGTTGATAATTTTTATAATCCGTAGAGAGGCACTAAAGATTATTAATCGAGAATAGTGGACATAGGTTTCGACTTGTGAAATTTAACTAATTCAAATATCGCTTGTGTCTCTCTTTACTTTTCGTTATTTTGTTACTTGCATATTATTTTGATTAATAATAAGTTGATTTTAATCAATAAAATCAAATAATTAATTACACATCATAAAAGTTGAAAAAGTGGGGCTAGTTTTTAATACTCAATTCACCCCCCTCTTTCGTATTCAATCAATAGACTCTACAATTAGCATAACTTTGCATAAGATTCATATATGAGGAAGGGAGGTTAGGGTTGTGTTTTGGAGAGGATGGAGATGAATAATATGCTAAAAGTTTTGAGGCTGGAAAAAAATGAATATGGGTCAAGTCATTTGGGTGGGTTGAAGAGATTCATAGGCCCAATATGCAACATAAGGCCTAACCCACATGAAATTCCGAGTAGAGTCCAAATATGGACTCGGATTTGACAGATTAGACACGGAAATTACCCAACTAACTAAATTCTAATTGAAAGCTAAAATTAATCTAACTAATAATAATATAATATTATTAAATTATAAATAGTAAAATCGCGGGTGTTACACCATAAACATCAAATTCAAGGAAGTGATGGATCACTTCGGCAAGCCTCAATCTCACATTAACACAATCATGTTAATGCTATGACTTTGACACCATCATTGCCAATGGGTGTGTGCTCAAGTTATGGGACATTTGGATAAGAGCAAAGGAAGTGTAGAGGGAGTGAAAAGCAAGCAAATGCTTTTCAATAATTTAGACAAGGGACACCTTACTAAAACTTCTATAATGAAAACACGAATCATCCTAACCTCTCTTACAAAAGCGCAAAGGCATAAATGTCCAAAACCCCAACCATACAACCCCCCCCCCCCCCCACCCCATGAGAAATCGAGGCCATAATTTCCAACCCAATCAAGGTCAAGGCAATGAGCCCTTTGACCTCCAAAAAGCCATCTTCCAAATGCAATAAAATCAAAACGATTTCTTCAATCAAATTAAAAAAGATAGAAAAGCCAAGGACATCACCGTTATCAACATTCTAACCCATAACAAGATGATTGAGACTCAATTGTCTTAACTTGCTTTTTTGAGCTCTCAAAGAAAACAAGGAGTGTTACCTCCCCAAGGAAACCCCCATTCAAGGCATGAAACTGTAAACACCTTACTCCATTGTGGAAAGGATTATATGGGTCCAATTTTATCAGACGAAGGAAGTGATGTTGTTGATATGAGGGACACCTTGGCAAGGAAAGAATTGTATCAAAAGAAGAAAGGAGCTACAGTTGGGAATAATTACAAGATGATTGACTTAAAATCAAAATAAAATGAGAAAAAGAATCAAGAGGCCAAGATAGATGAAGCGCCTATTGTTACGAGACTACCTTTTCCAAGCCGATAAGCAAAGCCAAAATTTGGTAAACACCTTGGGAGATTCATGCAGATTATCATGAACCTTGAGGTGATAATCCCATTCATCAATTTGATTAGACAAGTTCCGGTATATGCGATGTAAATGAAGGATGTGCCCACAACCCACAAAGAAGAGGTCCATAGGCACTATGGAAGCAATAGTGTTCACCGAGGCTAGTAGTGTCATCCTTCAAGATACCTTGCCCCTAAAGTTGAAGGACCCCAGAAGCTTCTCCATCCCATGCACCACTGGCAACACAACTATCAACAAAGCTCTATGTGATCTTGGGGGAAGTGTTAGTGTCATGCCCTACTGCGTGTGTGAAAACCTTGAGATGAGAAATATCAAGTGCACAAACATGACCTTGCAAATGGATGATCGACCAATAAAAAGTGCACTTAGAGTTCTTAAGATGTTCCGGTCTGAGTTGAAAAATTCTTTATTCCGGTGGATTTCATTATCATTGATATGGCAGAGGATGATCACATCTCAATCATTTTTGGTAGGGTCATCTTGCACACCGCCGGTACGGTAATAGATGTACAAAACAGAATGTTAACCTTTGAAGTCAAGGATGAAAAAGTGACTTTCAACCTCATCAAAGCAATGAAGGCCCTCGACTTTTATGAACCTTTCAACGTGGTTGAATCTAGTACTGGCAAGTCTGACCCGACCCGAATCCGAGAATTTTGCGAATCAAAACCGAACTGTAACCGGATGCGACCTGATAATCAGTGACCCGAACCCAACCCAAACCCGACCCGATATTGACCCGATTAAATTGATGACCTGCCAATTATTAAGATTAATATTGAAAAAAAATGGAAGTGATTTAGTATTTATATTTCATACGTATGACTTAATAATGAAGTAACTAAATAAAATAATGGTTATGAAAAATTTAATGGTCAAAACTTAAAGTAATGAGATAAAGTAACCGGACCCGAAAATAGCCCGACCCAAACCCGACCCGACACATCATTTGACACGAAATGACTTGACCCGATAACGACCCGAACCCAACCCGACTTGACCCGAAAGGGTAGGCTGACCCGAACCCGATATGACTCGACCCGACCCGACTTGACCCAACCCAAACCCGACCCAACTAACCCGATTACCACCTCTAGTTGAATCCACCCCGGATGAAGAAACGTGCAGTGAGCCTCTCTCGAATGAAAAGGAAACCTACTCCCCGATGGAAACCTTTTATGCTTCAAAAAGGAGTAGCTAAGAAGTGGATGAAATAGAGATTGCTCTATTTGGCAAGCTCAGAGTCTTTGGCAACCAAAAAAAGGAAGATAAGTTGGGGACGGCGTCTCATGATTCGATTTCGCAAAATGAGTGTGTTAAAGACTTCATGGATTATTATGGTACCTGTGAGATTGTAAACAGTTTATGGGACAATCAGTTCGAATGAATGGAGAACCCTTATGAGGGGAATGTTAGGTTGAATGATGAGGACCTTGAGTCCTTGGGTGAAGAGCACTTAGATGTAGAAGAAACTTTTGTTCAATCAACTTCCAATTTCCACGTGGAGTGCCTTCAAGCCTTTGATGATCTCCTTTGGGTGATTGACAACTTGTCCTTCAATCATTTCCTACCACCCTAATCAAAAGAAGAAGCTTGTAAGTTTGGTGGAGTATTTGAGAAACCATCACATGTAAATACTCTTGTCCCTTAAAACATGAAATGCATTTTAGTTTACTATATTGCATTTGCATGAGTATGTGAGGGAGGGTATCTAATGAGTGTTTGGATTGAGTTATTAGGCCAGATTTTAAACTTAGGTGAAGCATGAAGTGCACCTAAAGAGAAGAAGGATAAAGAAAAAAATCACAAGTTATGAAACAGAGCCTAGCTCGACTCGAGCTAGTTTAGCTCAGTCAAGCTAGGTTGGAGCTCACCCGAGCTGGCGTATAGGAGCCCTAAAATACGCTACTGCCAGCCAACTTGATAAGTGATATTTTGTATTGATTTATCCCCCGTTTTAGCTCGATTTCTATACGATTTATGCACTTTGTTAAGTGATTAACGAGCTAATATTGCTATTCTAGTTGGTTTGCGTGTTTTGACTCGTTTTATAGGAAATGAAGCGGTTTTGCTATATTTTCCTACTTTATGGAGCAAAGACACTAGGATACGAGTTTTCAAGGTATTGATGATAGCCAGTTCACGATTTGATTACGATTCCGCTACATCTTTCCTCGAATGGACTCAATTTGGATTTTGGCTTTGAACTTTAAAAGAAAACTCAACCCAAGTCAAGAGAAGATCAGCCCAAGCCCAATTCCGTAATGCATTGACCAAAGACTAAGGCATAGGATTCCGTGCCTAAGATGAAAAGACGGAAAATCCGACTTACACAAAAACCCGATCGGATTACCTGTTACCCGATCGGGTATTTCTGCAAGAAGACGTTACTTGGCTCTTCTTCAATCCGAGCTTAAATGGGTGGTTTAATGCTTTGACTAGGGTGCGAATTTGCAAGAGGATCAGCAGCCATGCAACCTTATAAAAGCCAGTGATCATCACACACAATAACATATCTTTTTATTATCAACTTTTACAATAATCCAAAAATCTATTATCATTTCTTTTAGCACACTTTCTTACAAGTTTTTATAGTTTTCTTAGTATTTCTCTAGTGTTTGCTTAGCTTTTGTTATCTGGTTGGATATTTGTTCTTACTTTCATTCTTATATACTCTTATTCCAATTCGGTAATTCTCTAATCTTAATTTACTTATGCAATTTTAATCATAACGAATTATAATCTCACTAGTATCATTTTCATAATATTGTTGTTGTTAGGAAGTCAAAATAAAATTAATCTAGTTAAAACCAAAACATTATTTAGCATGTCACATTATAATTTATCTAATCATATAACCATAAAATTCGTCACTAGAATCATCGTTAATATAGTCACCATAATCACTTTAGTATTTATATTTCATAGTTTAATTTCATACATCTTTTTCTTGCTAATTTACTTAATCACATAATCACATAGATTAGATTAATTCTAATATTGTAAAATTAACATTGTGTAAATAAAATAAATAGAGTTGTAATATTTGAAATGAATTACGAGTTAAATGAATTATAAGAAGAGTAGTTACCAATTGAACCATCTAAATTGTTTCTTCCTTTGGTCGTGTCAAATTCTATAACTTTGTTTAGTGGCCATAAACAATTGTTTGTATAGTCATTTCTATCTTTATGACGAGAGTTGGGATAGGAATTAGGACTATCAATAGGGGTTTAGTGACTTAACCATGCTGAAAGGACGTTAGGACCCACTAAAAGATCGGTACAAATCCGGAAGGAATATACCGCTACAAGGCCTAGACAATCATAAGTAATTCTAATATTGGTATCTATGAAACTTTTAATTAGTTTTACATGTATTTCTCTTTCACTATATCAACTTGATTAGTTAGTTTACTTTATCGTTTTAGATAGTTTATTTTATTGTCTTTTTATTTCTATTATTAGATAGTTTACTTTATCGTTATCTAGTTAGTTTATCGTCTTTTTATTTCCGTTCCTAGATAGTTTTTATTATTGTTATTCTCTAGTTTAATTAGTTTAGTTAGTTAGACTTTCAATATTGTTATTTAAATATCGTCTTTAGATAGAATTTAGTTGTTAATATTCAGATCAGAGGGTTTCCCCGATCGGGTACGTGACAACCCGATCGGGTAAGTCTTCTGTTCTGGGTTTTTGTTTTGCAATTTACATATTTGTCATTTACATATCGTCATTTACATATTTGTCATTTTATTTCATGTTAATAGTTTAGACAAACAACTCAAGTGACTCGATTCTAAATGAAAACCAATCCATAGCAATTCATAAGTAACACGTATTCCCTGAGGATCGACACCCTACTTCCCTAATTACATTCCTTATGTTGTTAGCCTAAGTGCGGGTAATTATTTTTGTTCGGGACCGCGACAGAACCGACCAAATTTTGGCGCCGTTGCCGGGGAGCACGGTTTTGTTTATTTATGAATTGTTGGTTTTTATTTCTACCATTTTTTAGGTGCAACCGTACCTAATTCATTTCTAACTTTCTCTTTTGTGTTTTTCTTGTAGGTTGATAAAATGGTGCTAACTAGAGAAGATCCAAGGTACCGGGTTTTTGAGCTTGCCAGTGGGATCCTAAGGGTCCATTTGACTTTGATTGCTCTCATCGAGGGTAACCAATTTAGAGGAAAACCGAACGAAAACCCGTCACACCATCTTCAAACCTTTTGTGAGCTTTGTCAAAACATTGTGAGGGAGGGAATCACCCAGAACGAAATTCGAGAAACCCTTTTTCCTTTATCACTAAAGGGAGAAGCAAAATGGTGGTTCACCCGTCGCTTAAAGGAAGCCTTAAGACCTATGCAGTGGGAAGAGATTGTCGTCGCTTTTCACCATAGGTTTAGAACCAATTTGTCAAACCTATCAACTAAATCACAAAAAGAAAGAGGGGAAGGTTCGCAAACCAATGGGGGAGAGCGAAAGAAGAGTCGAGTGGAAACTTCAAATGAATTTGACACTACAATTTCCTTAGCTTGTCCTAGTCAATCCAACGAAACCACCCCGAAAAGTACATTATATCGTCCCAAAGTTTTCAATCCATTTACCTCAATAACAGCACCATGTGAACTTTGTGGTGGGATAGGGCATGTACCTCAGGGATGTGGGAACAAACTCACAACCTTAAACCCTTTTCACCCACAAGTTCATCAAACCCAACTTACTCATACACCACAATACCCACCTTTGCAAAATGGTCTAATAGATGTCAAGTTGAGGGAGATAACCCAAACCCAACATAACATGAGCTCGTACTTCCTTTCTAGCCTAAACTCACTCAAATCAGCCATTTTATCTCTCCAAAAGAGAGTGGAGGAGTTGACCCCATCGAGTTCTAGTCATAATACCCAAGAGAGAGACGTGCCATCAATTGTCACAATTGACATGATTAGTGACAAACCTTGTGATCACCCTCTTGGGAATGGAAAGAGTAAGGAGACAATTTATAGGTTACCCCACGAACTTACCAACAATCCAACACTATCCAAACCAACCAAAACCCCTACACATGAGGAGACATCTCGTCTCGAAGCTTTGATCATGTTAATGATAAAAGCACAAGAGAAATTTGAAGAAATGATTGAAGAGGCAACTTTGGCAACAAACGAAGCTTTTTCAAAGTTAGAAGCAAGGATTGGCAAGACATCTAAGGAAAAAGAAGCAACCAAGGATAATCAGAAGGAACCTAACCTTGAAGAAGGGAAGATCCTCATTCCCTCCAAACTTAAAGATCCAGGTTGTTTCAACATTTCTTTCACCATGTGTTTTCATAAGGTAAGAGGTGCATTGTGTGACTTAGGAACTTCAATTAGCGTCATGCCTTTTGATGTCTATCATGAACATTGCCCCATACAAATGAAATTCACTAGTACTAGCCTCCAACTTGCCGATGGATCTATGCATACTCCGGCAGGAATTGTGGAAGATGTCCCAATACGGATTGGGTATTTCCTCATCCCCGTCGATTTTTATGTAATATATTCAAAGGGAGAAAGGGATGACCATACCATATTAGGGAGACCCTTCCTAAATACGGTTGGAGCTTGTATTGATGTGAAAGGAGAAAGGATCACACTTGAAATAGGTGGATCGAGTGCCACCTTTGACAAAAAGGGGGATGTGTTGAGCGTTGGGGATGGCGACCTCGAAGCTTTCAAAACTGCGGAGGAATGAATGAGATTGCCATGGGTGTTGGTAAAAAGGTAAATGAGGAACTTCAAGGATGAATCCAGCTACTAGGAGCTAAAATCCCTTCATAAGGCTTAAGGGGGGATAGAACAACAAAGTCTAGCATGACTCAAAAATGCGCTTGTCGGGAGGCAACCCGTCTTTTTCTTTTCTTTTTCTTTATGCATTCTTTTTTTTTACTTATTAGACAATGATTTTTATTTTGGACTATTTAATTTGGACTCTATCTTTGGATTTTATGTTGTAATAGTTAGGAACAATTTCTTCGTTTTACTTGTTATTATGCATATTTCGTCAATAGATTTTCGTACTTAGAATCGGAGAACCTATTGAGACAAGACGAAGCTATCCTTGGCACAAGTTGTCAAGATTATTAAGGTTAGTCAGTATGTGCAAGGACATAGCCAAAAGGTAAGAGCAAGTGGCAAAGAAAATAGAAAAAAAAACCGGATCAGCAGGTTTACCCGATCGGATCCATGTCTACCCGATCGGGTAAATGGTCTGTTTCGTGTTTTACTCTACTTTCTTCTATAAAACCCATTTGCTACCCTTTTGCTTGCTACCTTATACCCGTGTTCTTCAATCTCAAAGCTGAAATTTTCTCAAAACCCTCAATTCTTAGTCTATTCTTGCAAAATTTGTTCCTATAGTTCATCAAGAGCAACTTCTAATCATCATCAAGTAAGTTATTTCTACTTTAGTTACTTCAATCTCTCTATATTTTTCAGAAATCCAACATAAACAAACCCTAACTCCAATTTGGGGGTTCTTGATTTTGATTGTAAAACTTGTTTAAATTGGATTTCTAATGATTTTTACATGATATAGAGTGAATTCTAGTGATTAATTAGGATGATTACTTTGATTTGGATGCCCATTAGCTAAATTAGGATACTCATCTTTGCTATATGTTAACAACTTTTGCTTAAGTGGTAGTATGATGCTTGAATACATGCTTTATACTATGCACTTATGATCTTGTCATGTTAAGTTAGCATTGGTACCTTTAGGTAGTAGCCAAATTCATTCAAGTATATGTTGCTCACCTAATTAACATATTGCTATGCTTATAAACATCCATTTGTGCTTAAAAGATAGCATGACAATGTTTTACTAAGGTCACTATACTTGAATTTGTGCTTAAAGCTAAGTATTATAACACTTATGACTATCAAATTGTGTTTACAAATGAAGTGTTTTAATACTAGTTATTTGTAGAAAATGGCACCTACACTAAGGAAATCAAAGAGGGCAAGAACCTCCACTCAAGGAGAGAGTAGTAGAGCACAAGAGGAAGATATTGAAATGCTTGAAGCTATGAACAAAATCAAGGGAATGCTATGCATGATCCTAGCTTCCCGGATGTAGAGTTTAGCTCACAGGAGCAATGGCAAAAATGGTGCGTTCTAAAAAGCAAAGGTATGAGGGCTACAAAGTTCCTCAATGTTTCTTCTTTAAGGCATATGAAACTTCTTGAGCATGTTAAAGTGTTATTTAGGGGTCTAGGTATGCATGTTAGCATGAACTTTAGCTATGAGACCTACCCTCAATTAACTCTTGAATTTTTGAGCTCATTCGAGTTGCATCGGTCTAGAAATAGAAACACTATGCCTCAAGTTCGGTTTCGTTTGTTCAATGATGATTATAGTATGAACTTGGAGAACTTTGCTAGTTATTTTGGTCTCACCACTGCAAACACTGTTATCTCACCTCCGGAAGGCTTTGATGTTAGCCTGCTTTGGAGTGCTATTTCGACTTACCCTGTCTCTCGTTGGGACCATGTCCCACACCAACATATACATCATCCCGCCATTAGAATCTGGCAAAGATTCATGGGAAGGACCTTTTTGGGTCGTGCCGAACCTCATTTGGTGAGACGAGTAGAGTTAGAAATGTTGGGAGGATTTTTGAATGTGGGTGGTGATGTACCATGGTCTATTAGTGTCCCGTATCATTTTGCTGTTCAGTTGAGCAAAGCTGTTAATCCCAAGAACACAGCCATTGTCTATGGAGGTCTTATTACTCACCTAGTTATGAGAGTTTGTGGCTTTAACCAAGCCACCACCAACCTTCGGGCATTGACTACACCTCCCACCGAGATGGGAAATGGGTTAGATTATGAATACTTTGTTCAGCTCAACTGGTTTCGTGCTTCTCACCCCCATATGATTTGGAGGATTGCTGGCCGTGATTCAGGCAAGTTGACCGCCGAGTTAGAGCAAAGAGGGTGAGGCTATCTTACCTCGACCTACCTACTACCTTCCTGTTGGGGATATCACTCCCAATTACCCCCCTGTTCAGCTTAGATCCAGCCGCCCTGAGGTTGTATCATCCTCTCAATCGACCCATGCTGAAGGCGATGTAGCCGCCATGTTTGAAGCTTGAACATTGTCTGTCAATAGGATTCACTCCGACCAACAGCTTGCTTTGCACCCCATTTATGACCACTTTGCTAGGCAAGGTGTGGTTAGACCCAAGGGCCCCCACCCGTCTTTTTATACTTGGCCCGAGGGGAGGTATGGTGCTGCTTATGGTGCAGGTGTGCCGCGAACCGGACCTGATTATTGTGGAACGATTATGGCGTAGAGAGGTTTGGAGGGTATGGAGGTGATTTTCCTGATCACCAGGTGGAAGAGTATCAGACCTTTGGAGCCAGCAACCCAACCGGGATCTTTCCTTCTCGTGGTAGTTATCATTCTGCAGATGATACCCACTATGCAGATGCTTCTGGATCCGCACCCGAGCCACCTCCTTCTGAGAGGAGAGGCCGTGGCTGGTGGCCTTTGTGATTTGATGATGAGCTCCCCTTGTTCATACTAGCTTGGGGGAGGCTAACCATTTTGTAAGAATTTTATTTCTTTTCTTTTCTTTATTTTTCACATTTTTAGTTTTCTTTTTAAGCCCCTTTTCCCATTAGAATTTCATATTATTTCTCTGTTACATGTGCTATTAGCCGTTTCTCGGTTTGTTTCTGTTATAATTGCATGCACATTGAGGACAATGTGAAGTTTTAGCTTGGGGGAGGATTTGCATTTAGGAACTGCATTTAGGATTGCATTTAGATTTTTAGTTTTCTTTTTAGTTTCTTTTCTTTTAATTTTCTTAGTTTCTTTTTAGTTTTTATTAATAAAAGAAAAAAAAAGAAAAAAATCGAAAAAATCAAAAAGAGAAGATTGTTTCCATCTTACATTTCTCATTTTATAGTTTTTATAAGCTGATGTTTCGTTTTATTATGAGGAATTATGCATTCATGGGGATGTCTTGTACACAGTAGGTAGGAAATTGCATTTGGACTTAATTAAGCTTGATCTTGACTTTGGCAAGCTACTCATATTGTAAGGTAGAGCCTCCAGTGGTCGGTACATCTGAACCCGATCCCAGTTTAGGAGTGAGTAGTTTCTCCTTATAGTCCGTGTTACATCAAAACGCATAAGTATGGTTTTTATTCCATTTTCTATAAGTATTACTGTCATGATCTACATTTTGAAGCCATTCAATCTCTTGTTCACATTTCACTAAAACACCCTTCTTTCTCTAGCTACATTAAAATTTTGCCTACCCTTGTTGAGCTACTAACCAACTATATGTGTAGGGGTGTTCTATGATTTTGCGATGTTCTGATAATGCCACCATTTGGTGAGATCTTGTCTCGGGATTACTGATTTCCGGGTTTTGATGTGAAAGAGAAAAAAAGAAAAAAAAAAGAGCTTCGAGAAATGATGAGAAAAGAAAAATGAAAAAATGAAAGTGAAAGCTCAAAAGGAAAAAAAAGGAGAAAAGAAAAAGAGGAAAAACGCTTCCATGAAATGAATGAAAAGAAAGAAAATAGTGGGAAGTCGTAACTTGATTATAATGTTTAATAAGCGAATATGCTGCTTTTGGCTTTGACTATTGTTGATGGGAATTGGTATGATTTGGATTGAGTATCCACTACACATTTGGTTATTACTAGCTTGACTTTAAGCTCCACATGACCAAATCCATTTGTCCACTTTCTTACCCAAATTTCCCAAGCCTCTTCTTTACTTTACTAAGTGCTTCTTACATTATAATTTGATCATGATTAGTTTTACTTAATGATTTTGGATTGTCTACCATACTAGACTGCGGGCACATTCTTATAAGTTGTAGATAGGTGAGTGTCACTTCAAATTTGAACCAATATTTCCTATTTTACAAAAATTTGAGTGATGAGTGTACCGTGAGAGTCCATTGTCAAAAAGATCATGCAAGAGCTGAAAAGGTCCGAAGAATATTTTCTATGCTGCGCCGTTATGTAAATCTCAACCATGTTTCGCATTTTTCTTTCGCCCTTGTTGCTGTGGGTTTATGATTCATCTACTTATTAAGAGCTTACTTTTTGAGATTTGTATGATGGATTGATCATTGTTAGCTACCCTTGTCCTAGTTATGATTGTTATATTTGCTTGAGGACAAGCAAGGGTTTAGCTTGGGGGAGTTTGATAAGTGATATTTTGTATTGATTTATCCCCCGTTTTAGCTCGATTTCTATACGATTTATGCACTTTGTTAAGTGATTAACGAGCTAATATTGCTATTCTAGTTGTTTTGCGTGTTTTGACTCGTTTTATAGGAAATGAAGCGGTTTTGCTATATTTTCCTACTTTATGGAGCAAAGACACTAGGATACGAGTTTTCAAGGTATTGATGATAGCCAGTTCACGATTTGATTACGATTCCGCTACATCTTTCCTCGAATGGACTCAATTTGGATTTTGGCTTTGAACTTTAAAAGAAAACTCAACCCAAGTCAAGAGAAGATCAGCCCAAGCCCAATTCCGTAATGCATTGACCAAAGACTAAGGCATAGGATTCCGTGCCTAAGATGAAAAGACGGAAAATCCGACTTACACAAAAACCCGATCGGATTACCTGTTACCCGATCGGGTATTTCTGCAAGAAGACGTTACTTGGCTCTTCTTCAATCCGAGCTTAAATGGGTGGTTTAATGCTTTGACTAGGGTACGAATTTGCAAGAGGGATCAGCAGCCATGCATCCCTATAAAAGCCAATGATCATGCAATCATCCAAGCATCCAACAATTATCTAATAATCTTACTTTCATATATCATATTTACATATCTTTTAGCACACTTTCTTACAAGTTTTTATAGTTTTCTTAGTATTTCTCTAGTGTTTGCTTAGCTTTTGTTATTTGGTTGGATATTTGTTCTTACTTTCATTCTTATATACTCTTATTCCAATTCGGTAATTCTCTAATCTTGATTTACTTATGCAATTTTAGTCATCATGAATTATAATCTCACTAGTATCATTTTCATAATATTGTTGTTATTAGGAAATCAAACTAAAATTAATCTAGTTAAAACCAAAGTATTATTTAGCATGTCACATTATAATTTACCTAATCAAATAATCCTAAAATTTGTCATTAGAATCATTGTTAACATAATCACCATAATCACTTTAGTATTTATATTTCATAGTTTAATTTCGTACATCTTTTTCTTGCTAATTTACTTAATCACATAATCACATAAATTAGATTAATTCTAATATTGTAAAATTAACATTGTGTAAATAAAATAAATAGAGTTGTAATATTTGAAATGATTTACGAGTTAAATGAATTATAAGAAGAGTAGTTACCAATTGAACCATCTAAATTGTTTCTTCCTTTGGTCGTGTCAAATTCTATAACTTTGTTTAGTGGCCATAAACAATTGTTTGTATTAGTCATTTCTATCTTTATGACGAGAGTTGGGATAAGAATTAGGACTATCAATAGGGGTTTAGTGACTTAACCATGCTGAAAGGACGTTAGGACCCACTAAAAGGTCGGTACGAATCCGGAAGGAATATACCGCTACAAGGCCTAGACAATCATAAGTAATTCTAATATTGGTATCTATGAGACTTTTAATTAGTTTTACATGTATTTCTCTTTCACTATTTCAATTGATTATAGTTTAATTTACCGTTTTAGATAGTTTATTTTTGATTAGTTAGTTTACTTTATCGTTATAGATAGTTTATTTTATTGTCTTTTATTTCTATTATTAGATAGTTTACTTTATCGTTATCTAGTTAGTTTATCGTCTTTTTATTTCCGTTCCTAGATAGTTTTTATTATTGTTATTCTCTAGTTTAATAGTTTAGTTAGTTAGACTTTCATTATTGTTATTTAAATATCGTCTTTAGATAGAATTTAGTTGTTAATATTCAGATCAGAGGGTTTCCCCGATCGGGTACGTGACAACCCGATCGGGTAAGTCTTCTGTTCTGGGTTTTTTGTTTTGCAATTTACATATTTGTCATTTACATATCGTCATTTACATATTTGTCATTTTATTTCATGTTAATAGTTTAGATAAACAACTCAAGTGACTCGATTCTAAATAAAAACCAATCCATAGCAATTCATAAGTAACACGTATTCCCTGAGGATCGACACCCTACTTCCCTAATTACATTCCTTATGTTGTTAGCCTAAGTGCGGGTAATTATTTTTGTTCGGGACCGCGACAGAACCGACCAAGGTTCATACCTGTCGATCCCGGCCACATAAGAGCGCCTCGATGGTCGTAGCCCGCAGCCGGTTGGCCACCCTCCAGAACGCTACATGCTAGGACGGTGCCACCATTATTCAAATGGGAATAAGAGTCAAATCAAATGCATTCCTATGCAGTGAACATAGCCAACACCTCGGGGTAAGCTGGGAGCTAAACGTCTACCACCTCGATATTCTACAAATATCAAATGACTCTTTTTGACGATCATTCATCATTTCTCAAATTAATTCAATTCAAAAAAACACCTCGAGGTAAACTGGGGGCTTGACACCTGTCCCCTCGAGCTCCTGCAAATCAATAAAAATAAATATTCAATTGACGATCATTCGTCACTTTTCAAATCAATTCAAACAAAAATCTTCAATCGACGATCATTCGTCACTTTTCAAGTCAATTTAATTGGCTCTTTAATTGACAATCGTTCATCACTTTTCCAACCAATACAAAAAACAAGTTATGCTCGGGACACCCCTTTCGAACATTCGTGGGCCCATCTTTTATCATCAGGATGTCGCTCGCCACAACCGAGCAGATCCCCTAGAATGATTCGATCATGACAGAGTCTTCCGTGTATCCAGTACAACAATATTTTGCAATATTCAATATATTTTTCCCCGAAGAGAGTTCGTCCGAGGACAGAGACAGGCAGATTCTCATTTATGACGGCTGGGGGGCCTCACGACGCATCCTCATTCGACGGCTGGCGAGCCTTACATCGCACCTTAGTCCAAGTCAGAAGATGCCTCAGGTATGACTCCTTCTTATGGCTGGCGAGCTTTTATACGTAGTCTAACGGACTTTAAACGACCATCCCCGATGGTCGACAGAATTTAAAATGTTCTCGACGGCAGATCCTTGGTTCAGACCCTTTGAGTTGCCTCGCGTCGCCATAGTCGTCAGGTTGTAATCTTCGATTGACCTGATGGCTTTACTTTGACGTTTGCCTTGCCCAAGCCTCAGTCAAAGTTTGACCTCTATAGATAACTCAGTTCTACAACTTCCGCCAACCACCCAGTCATGATTGGGCCGCATATTTGGTACGCGGAATGATTTATGACAATGCGTAAGTTTATCGTCAAGTGATAGCTCAAACACTTTTGTCTACCCCTTCATCGTCATCTACGCGTCGGTCCGGGCATTTTGACAGTCATTAGAGTTTATTTGGAGTCGGGATCGAAAACCGCTTCATTTTCTATAAACCGTTTTAAAACTCCAGGTCGGAACGCGCGGGAGTATTCTGATTATGTTATTAATATTTCAAATTCTATCTTTTTAACAAAATATTATCTCGTACCTTTTTTAAATGGAAGTGTAGATCAACCACAATTTCGTGATAAAAACGTGGAAATCTTCCCACTGTAGAAGGAAACCTCTAGGGAAATGACGCACCAGGTGCTGCGCCTCTTTGAAGGATTGCAATTCATGCTACGCCTATTCCCCATCTTGTTTTCTCCGTTTTCAGATAAGTTTGAGTTATTCCCAAACTCTTCGTATTTTTTGCCATAAAAGGAGAGCTCCGTTCTCACTTTTAAAGTAAGCGAGTTTTCCGCCCCTTCTCTTCTCTCTTTGCATTCTAGACCTTGATATAAGCAATTGACATCTACGTGCTTGATCAATCGACCAGTTAAGCTCAGATCCATCTAGGTACCTGTCACGTTTTGCATTGACCCACCCATTTGACCACTACACAATTAATCAATCAATTATTAGTCCTTTAATAAGGGCACTTTCTGCATACATTGGAGTCGAGCTATCGCTAAAACCTAACTTAGGTAATCTCGTTTCGTCAAACATGAAAGTCTGAGGGTGTAATTCCCGTCTTTTTATTTTGTATTGTTTATTTATTTATTAATTTAAGATTCGCGTAAGAAAAAGATTCAAAACCGATTTCAAATCAAAACCCTTTTCATAAAACCTTTTTACTAGTGATCAGATGTCGAGAAGAAACGCATAAGCTTCTGCGCCTCTTCGAAGAGTCGCAGCATCTACTGCGCCTCTTCGAAAAGTAGCAACATATGTTGCGCCTCTTCCAGAGGTTATCTGCTTGTGCTCTTCTTCTTCTTCTTCTTCCTCTGGTTCCTGTGATTTTCTTATTTTATTCCTTCTTTTTCTATTAATCTTTCGTAAATCGTTTTGTTCTTGGCTTAGTTCCCTAATAATTCAATATTAGCGTTTTTCGTCTTTGAGTCAGGTTTGGGGTTTAGAGGTTTGATTCATTCATATCAAATCTCTGCGATTCATCGTTTATATAATTTTAGTAATTAATATGTTAAACTACTTCCACTCGAGTCATAGGTCAATAATCCTTCATAAATATACAAAATAACATTAACTATTTGAGATTCTGATTTCACAATCAGAATTCAACTCAAGAAAAGACGCAACAAGTGATGCACCTCTTCCAGAGGACGCTGCTGTTTCTGCGCTTGTTCTGGGTTTACTTCGGTCCCTGAACTTCTGTTTTCGCCTTATTGCGTAATTAACTAACTATTAGTCGTAGCTTCTCATCTGTCTTTTAGTTTTTCAAACCTTTTCTTTTTCTTCAAATCTCCGTTTTGAATATATTTCTGACGTAGATCATGTAGTCCGTTGTAATCTCGTTTAGTCATTGTAATTGTATGATTTCTTTGCCTTTCGTATGTAATTCATCCTAAATTCCCAATTTCAACATAATTGAGTGCTAACTACATGTTCACCAACGTAGTCTAATTCACATGCTAGGATCAAAACGTTGGATGTTGCATTGCATGCATACAATCGATAACTTACAAATATGAACGATTTCCATAATCATTAGTAGAGGCCGCTATCGAGGCGGGCGGGATTAGGTGTGATAAGTGAATATTTGTATGATTTTATCCCCTCATTTTAGCTTGATTTGATATGTTTTATCCACTTTAAGAAGTTGTTTTATGAGCTAATCTCTCCTTTGCAGTATTTCTCGTGCTTTAATGTCATTTGTAGGAATTGAGTCGTTTCTATTTCAAATCCCGTCATTTGAATGAAATATGAGCAAGGAGAAGCTAATAAGGACGATTACGTGAGGATAAGATGGCATGCTATAAAGATCTAGAGGTTCTGATTCAAAGGGAACAAGTTTCAAGCCATTCCGAGCTCATATGCACAAGTTGCGACGGTTTTGCTATTCGTCGACGAAAGTCGTCTCAAACCTCATGCTCCGACCCTTAACCCTTGGAGACATGATCAGGCTCAAATATGGGAGAAAATGAGGCCCAAGAGGTGTTAGTTACGTCCCCATTCGAATCTAAAGTCAATGGAGTCAAGGTAGATCAAGTCACGTACCAAGGGAAGATCAAACGAAAGTCAAAATTCTGAACAGACAACATCCCCGATCGGGGATCCATAAATCCGATCGGGTTTATTGGGTTCTACGCATCTTCTCTTCATCTACCTCTCTTTAATGCAAGGCTTAATGGCTTGTTTAATGGGCATGAATCCGGACGCATTTGGGCAGCCTCTCAACCCTATAAATAGCCTATGCATCACACAACAAAACATGTACAAAACAAATACTTCTCTCTTTAGTTTAGTTTTCTTCTTTCTCTCATCTTTCTTAGTTTTAGTTTAGTTTTAGTTTTCTCTAGTTTAGTTTAGTTTAGTTCTAAGTTTTCTTCAATTGTAGTTGTTCTACTTGTAATTGGAATTCTAGTTTCCGGGTTTGCATTTTCCTATTCAAGTTCTTATTCCATTTCAATCTTTGCTCATCCTTTCCGGTAATCCTTATTCTTGTTTTTACATTATAGTTTCATTTTCTTTTAGTATTTCCTTTATCATGTTTACCATTCTTAGTTTTATAATCTTAGTTTCCCTTTCATTGTTAATCATGCATAAGTAATCTTTGTTCTAGGGGAAGGATTAACATGTCTAATTAATTTATGAGTATAAATTGATTTCGGTAGAATCGTTCTTTGTTGTCTCTATTTCTTGCTTGAATCTCATGATAGACTTTGTTTAATGGCCATAAACGATTGTTTATACTTGTCAATTTCCGTCTCAAGGGCGAGAGTCGAGATGGAAATTAAAGGACTGGCAAGAATAGTTTAGTGACCTAACCAGGCTGAGAGGACGTTAGGACCCATTAAATAGTCGGTACGAATCCGAGAGGAATATACCATTTAAAGACTTGGACAACTATGATTTTTCTAAACCCGTAATCAACTTTGCTTTTAAATTGATTATCATGTGAACCCCGATCCCTAGACCCTTTTCTTTATTGTATTGTTATCATTTTTATTATAGCATTTAGTAATTTGTGACAAACATTTGCTAATCGTACAAGATAGAACTCTAACCATAACTATTCACAAGTATCTCCCGTCTCCCCGAGATCGACCCCTTACTTCCCTAATTACATTAATTTGTTGTTAGCCTAGTCTGGGTTATTTATCTTTGATTAGGGTACGCGACAACCCTGTCAAGGTGTTCGATTAAAGAACTTCCTAATACGTACCCTCACCCCTTACCTTAGATCTTTGTGAACATCCGTGTTCATTGGCATCCACTGTGACAACCCTCGCGAATGCGGAAATATAAAACATACAAGCATGTGAAATAATATGCGGAAATACGGTATTTTAAAAACCTTTATACATGCAAGATAGATAAAACGAGGAATGTCAAAATATTACAAACTAAGTCCGAAATACAACAAAGAGACGGGGTCTCTCAAAATGT
>JAIUZE010049960.1:0-22165 GCA_022085475.1 Heliosperma pusillum
TATTACATATGCTCTTATCATTATATATTGAATTGCCTATCTATCCTTATCGTATCTCACATGTATATCTACATATGCATGCTTCTACTTTTGTATTTCTTTTTATGTACGTTTAATGTGATATGGCTGGGAGAACCCGGAGTTACTCCCCACTGACTGTGACATTCATGTTTTTCATGGATGAACAGGTTGCTTGATTTGGATGGCTTTTTGCTTGTGGTATTTTGGGTTCGGGTGTGAGCTAGCGGGCGTTGTCCCTGGATGAATCACCTCTAGACGTTATTTTAGCTAGTTGCTAAACACTTTGACATTTATAACATTTTGAGAGACTTCGTCTCTTTGTTGTATTTCATACTTTTTCTTGCATGTATAAAAGTTTTAAAAACTTCATATTTCCGCTATATAATTCACATGCTTGTATGTTTTATATATCCGCATTCGCGAGGGTTGTCACATAGGTAGCATGACAACCCATAAATTGTATTACGAACCAATATAATCTCATTCATACATCCTCTATTAAAAGTTTTGATAAATATAAAAATACTCTTTCTCTTTTTGAAAACATTTAAAATATTTATTTCCAAAAACATGCATCAACTTTTATCATCCAAAGTTATAGATTCAAGCTATAACTTTGAACTCTAGTAAGTAAAGTTATAAGTGTGTCATAACCTTACAAACTTAAAATCACTCAAATGAAATAGTTACCGAAAGACGACCTATACTATCTAATCTTCACAAAGATCTTAGTTATACGAATCATCTCTTCATCTTTATCACAAAGACTCTCCATCTTGAGTCTTGTGTTATTTGAAGTAGATCTTGCTGGAATTGTTTCATCAATGTTATATTTGAGGTAGCTATAACTTTGCATATAAACTTCCAAAGTTATTCCGGAAGTTCTTATAACTTTGTCTCACATAACTTATCAAAGTTATGCCTGAAGTTCTTATAACTTTGATCTTCTTTCTTGTAATTGTTTTTAGCTATGATAAGACTAAAACACACAATTACATGCATATGATATATCAAGTAAAACACATTATCAAGTAAACATATGTCATTATCAAAACTATAAAATAGGTCCAACAAATTCCCCCTTTTTGATGATGACAAGTCTCTTATGATTTCTGTTTTTTATTTGACTAAGTATGGTTCCCCCTCAACAAAATACTACCAAAGTTATAGCAACTTTGATCGGAAGAACATAACAACTTAGCCAAACTTATAACTTGAAAGACTTTAAGAGATAACGAGTCTTGACAAGGAGCAAGCTTAAGCAAAGACTCGAATCATATCATTTCTTCCCCCTCTTGACATCATTGAAAAGACAATAACAAGGATATAAAATGACTAGAATAACATACTCCCAGGCAAGAAATTGATATGCAAAATACGCAATAGTAAACGATTCATAACAAGCAAAATCAAATAGTAAATGTCAATTAAAACTACAAACCACAATTATAAGGTTCGTGCCAATGGGCCGAATAGGATAGTGTATAAAGACAAAATAGGCCGAATGGTAAAGTAGTTTAAGAAACAAACAAGGTAAGATAAGAAAATCAAGGCAAATCGGGTTCGCGAATGATGTTGGGGTCAATATAATCGGGTCGGGTACGGTACTCAAGAGTAGAAAGGCGATCAAAGCACTCCTTCACGTGATTAGCTTGGCCGGCGAGGCATGAATCAAAGTTCTGAATCTTTATAGATAGAGCCTTCCTCGCATCATATATGGTGTGCATACCATCGCGCATGTCCGAACCACTCTTCACCAATGCACCTCCTTGGCTAACCAAAAATTGCATCCGATCCCGTTGCCTAAACATCTCTTGTCGAATATCGACAACATTCCTCTCAATCTTAGCAAGGCAACTATCAACTCTCGTAATCTAACCTCTCAACTCACTACTCACACCCGACCCTCGACGGTCACGGGTTGAGCTAGAGGTCCCCATAACCACGGTGTTGACCACCTTGTCAACAACCGCATCAATTTTCTTGTCTTGCGCATCAAGGCGCTCCATTACCTTTCCCATAAACAATTTCAATTTTGATTCTAGACCCGAAAATTCAGCCACATGCGGTTTCACAACAACCGAACCACCTTTTGATTGAAAAGCCAATTCCGGGCCCAATGCCTCCAATTTCATGAATTTCAAAAACGTATCACACATATCATCTTTCAAATAAACACCGTAGCTAGTCGGATCAACAACCCCCTTAGTCTCAAGAACCCGAGACACCCACATCCCATAGGGTAAGTCTAGGGTCGAATAGACTTTTTCTTCGGTTACCGAAAAGCTAGTTTGAGAAATTCGAGAAAACACAAGGAAAGCAACGTTGACACGGTTACCTTCCAACCAATTCTTTACCACCATCATTTCATAGCAAGCAACTTTATCCCGTCCACCCCGACGCGGGACCACCGTGTTCCACAGAAAATTCAACAAAAACTTTAATTTCGAGGACAGATTCCCCGCCAACACACAACTAGACAATGTAGCTCCATCATCAAAATACCTCTTAACCTCCAACTTAGTCGGGTCCGACAGTTCGTCTCATGACGTACTCGGGTCAATTTTGATTCCATCATCAGAAACCAAAAACAGAGTACAAAAATCGTCAATGGAGACCGAAACTTCCCGGCCATTTACCACGGCATGCAAAACTCCAGATTGCAAAGAAATAGACGCATAAAATTGAATTACCTCGATTGGATATATAGGACCAGAAAACCGAGACACTTGCTCCCACTCTTGAAAATTCAAGAAATCGATAAAGAATCCCAAAGCTTCATATTTTTCACACCACGCCTTCGGAAAACTACGACCTCCATGAATAGCATATTTAGCAACCCGGTTAACTAATTTTGTTCTTCTTTTGGTAAACGAAGCTTGTCAAGCCCGGATGCCGTTTCTTGAGGTGAGAACTCGCACAACAGAGGGCGTTTTGGTGCCTCAATTTACGTGTTGTCTTTGACAATATTAGCATCATCTTGTACCCTATTCTTCCCCTTATATAATCTACACCTTTGTGTACCTTCAAGAACCGAACCCGACTCGGTTTGGCTCAAGTTGGGTGATTATTGTTTTGGTTTAGGAGAGAGATTAGTGGGTATGCTAGGTGTTGGAATTTTGGAGTTTGGGGTGTTGGTATATTTGGACCTTGTGGAAGCCAATGTTGATGGTGTTGATTGTTGTTGTTTTCGTGAAGAAGGAGAGAAAGAAAGATGGTGATGTGTTTTGATGGTGATAGTGATAGGTAATTATGAGAAGTAGTCTTGGGTTTTGGTCTTTTGTAGCCTAGCACGTGTACGTGCCGGCTCTTACTCCTCTTTTCCTTTTTTTTGTTTTGAATTTGGATAGGATTGTAAAAGGAATCTAGGATAAATATTTGTGAGATATGGTAAAGATAGGATTAGGTAAATAAAAAAGATATGGTAAGATATTGTTGTGTAGGAATTTCGGTCAACATGGGATTTATGGGTAGAATTTTGGTTTAATTTGAAAAATGAATAAGATAGATTTTTGACAAATATGCGGTCCATATTTCAAATTCCATAAAATACTTAATATGCAAGATATTCACGTAGAATATATAATATTAAACATAAATATTCTAGCAATGGAATACACGGACACAGTCATATAATCTCGTCTTATTCTAGCCAGTCACGCAGGTTCATAAAATAAGTATGACGAAATTAATTGCTACTGATTAAACCAATTTCCAACAGCAAAATCTCAAAACGTTTTCTCGCTAACTCCTTTGCTAAAATGTCAGCCCATTTAATTTTAGTACTACAAAATTCGAGTTTAATGTTGCCCTTTTCTACATGGTCACGTAAAAAATGATGTCTAATGTCTATATGCTTAGTACGAGAATACTGAGCTGGATTCTTAGAAATAATAATAGCACTCGTATTATCACAAAATACAGGCATAGAATCAATATTAACACCATAATCACATAGTTATTGCTTTAACCAAAGTAGTTGAGAACATACCAGTCCTGCAGCGATATATTCGGTTTCAGCAGTAGATAACGCAACCGAATTTTGCTTCTTTGAGCCCCAAGTAATTATGCATGGTCCAACAAACGTAACGAATCCAGAGACACTTTTTCTATCTAAAGAACATCCTGCATAATCTGCATCTGAATATCCTACTAGATCGAAATTACACTCAAGTGGATACCACAAATATAAATTAGATGTACCAATTAAATATCTCAAGATACGTTTAACTGCAGTCATATGTTATTCTTTAGGACAAGATTAAAATCTAGCACAGACACATACACTAAACATAATATCAGGTCTACTTGCAGTTAAATATAATAAAGAACCAATCATACCTCGATATGTAGTTTCATCGACACACTTACCAGTTTCGTCTAAGGTTAACTTTTTATCAGTTACCATAGGTGTGTCCATTGGATGAGCATTCTCCATACCAAATTTTATAATTAGCTCCTAGACATATTTTTGTTGGTGAATCTTTATGCCTTCCTTAGTTTGTTGAATTTGCAATCCTAGGAAGAATTTTAATTCTCCCATCATGCTCATTTCAAATTCTGAGGTCAATAAATCTGAAAAGTACTTGCACAATTTATTGTTAGTAGACCTAAAAATAATATCGTCTACATAAATTTGAGCAACAAGTAAATCAGAACCCTCGGATTTTAGAAACAGAGTTTTGTCGACAGATCCTCTTTTAAAATTGTTTTGTAATAAAAATTTGGATAATCTGTCTTACCAAGCACTAGGCGCTTGTTTCAAACCATATAAAGCTTTATCGAGTTTAAAAACATGGTTTTGAAATTTGCTATTTAAAAATCCGTGAGGTTGTTCTAAAAAAAACGTCTTCTTCCAAATATCAGTTAAGAAAAGCAGTCTTAACGTCCATTTGGTACAGTTTCATTCCTTTATGAGATGCGAAGGCGATAAGCAGACGAATAGCTTCAAGTCTTGCTACAGGTGCAAAGGTCTCGTCATAATCAATCCCTTCTTGTTGATTATATCCTTGAACGACCAATCGAGCCTTATTATGAACTATAACTCCTGAGTCGTCCAATTTATTTCTGAATACCCATCGAGTACCAATCACAGTTCGATTGTTAGGACGTGGCACTGGGTGCCAAACTTTATTACGTTCGAACTGTTGAAGCTCCTCTTGCATTGCCACAGTCCAGTCGGATTCTGCAAGTGCTTCTTTGATGTTAGTAGGCTCTGTGGTAGACAGAAAAGAATAGAATGAACAAAAGTTATTTAATGTTCGTCTTGTTTGAACTCCCTTATTCAAACTTCCTAGGATACTGTCCATAGGAAGAGAACTCTTATATTTTTATTTCTTAGAGTTCCTATGTTCATCATCATCTGATGAACTCTCACTTTCCTCAAATGATTCAGAGTCAAGATTGGTTCCCCTTGAGTTGGACTCTGGGGTTATAGCTAAAGTTGGTACAACTTTAGTTACAATACCTTGATCTGGGTCCAACGTTATAGCATCATCAGTTATAACTTCGGTTTCATTTTCCTTATTTTGAGAAGAGACATTCGTATCATCAACAATTGTCTCAGTTCTCTTTTCAAGTTCATTTGCGGATTTATCAAGTTCAGCATTGATTCCTTCAATAACTTCTTCATTTATTTCTGGTAAATCATCCCTTGAAAGGCGAAATTCGGGATCATTCATGTCTTCTTCTTCATTCTATTCAACTTGCTCAGGCACATTATCTACATCAAATACAACATGAACACTTTCTTATATGCACAAAGTTCTTTTGTTAAAAACTTTAGAAGCTTTACTATGATTAGAATAACCAACAAACACAGCTTCGCCACATCGTGGATCAAATTTGCTTCAATTACTTTTTCCATTATTATGGACAAAACATTTACTACCGAAGCAACGAAGATGAACTATATTGGGTTTTCTCCCTCTTAAAAGTTCATAGGGAGTCTTTTTAAGAATTGGTCTAATCATTGCTCTATTGCGCACATAGCATGCAGTACTAATGGCTTCGGCCCAAAAGTTTTTAGGAAGGCCACTACACAAAAGCATAGTGCGAGCAATGTCCTCTAGTGTTCTATTTATACGTTCCACGACACCGTTTTGTTGTGGGGTTCATGGTGCAGAAAAGTTATGTCCTACACCATTCTCCCTACAATATTCTATAAAAGCTTGATTATCAAATTCGGTGCCATGGTCCGTACGAATTGAACTAACTTTTTATCAAACTTGTTTTGGGCAAGCTTCATTAACACTACAAATTAGAAGGGAAATTAGATCACATGCCAAAATCCCAGGTTTCCAGGTTTATGATCGGTACGAGACCTTTTCACAGTGGAAAGTTAGCCTTGCTCTTCCGCAGAAAAAGACTTGGTCTTTAGTGCCGGCACAACCTAACGATACATCCAATACCGCTTTATCCCGCAACCCCCTTTTAAAACAGGTATTTCCCCAACCAATTTCCCGTCGGATTAGGGCCGGAGACGAAAAGCAACTTAAATGAGTATTTGAAACAGGAGTGGAGCTCCATCATCACCAGGCAAAAACTCAGCTAGCCAGGATTGCACCATTACAGCCAAAGGGTCCCAACCAACCCCCAACCAGACAAGCAAGACCCCCACGACAAAGGCACCAGGTATAACACTCCCCAAGCACCCCCATTACAGTCAAGAAGCAACAACAAGTCAAGCAAGCACAACCACAAGAAGGGTCACAAGAGCAGGGTCCAGTTTCCTGAAAAACAGCCAAGACCAGCCAGAGTATAAGTCAAATATCAAGCAGTACGAGTCCAACCAAGGGCTCCATCTTCTTTTCCCTTAAAGTTGAGGTCCTTAGCAAAAGAAAAGTCCAGGACAAGTTTTCTAAATAAGGTCAAGAAGTCCATCTAAAACAGCCTAGAAGAGTGAAGGTCATATGGAGGAGTCTGCTGGCACCAAGGCCAATATTTATATCCAAAGCTCCTTATTTTTGTGTATGATCAACCTCAGGTGTAGTTAGTATGTTAGGAAGGTCGTATATGAAGCCTTTGTCAGCCCCAAACACAGCAAGAACAAGCCAAGCAAAGACTCCCCAAGACAGTTTGCAGACTTACCATTTCTGGAAAGAAACAAACCTACTTTTGCAGTCTTTCTTTTTCTCTGTTTTGCAGTCTGTTTTTGTTGTCCTCATTAGCTGACTTTGTAGTATGTTTTAGCAGTAAGATGTAAGGCTTTTAAGCCCTTAGATGTTCTTGTTTTTCAAAGGTCAAGATCTGTTGTAATTGCCTATAAAAGGCCCAAGTTGTAACCTAAAGAAGGAGACTTTGATTAATATATTTTCTGAACTTTGTTCAAGCAATTCTCAGCAAAAGCTAAGTGTTGTAGCATTCCTTAGTAAGCTTGTGTGCGAGCTAAGACTGCAGTGTTAGAACTCATTACTTGTGTGTCTTGAGTCCTTCACAACCTTTGTCACCTAAGCTTGTGTGCTAAGTTGCAAAGAACTAACTGAATTGCCTAGCCTAGTGCAGGTTGTTGGAGTCATTTCTGAGTGAGTTAAACTTGCATGTGAGAAGAGTACTAGCCTGAGTCTAAGTGACATTGAAATCAATCTTTTCCTGAGAGGTTTCAGTTCAATTGGTTATCAGAGCTTTGGTTTGTGAGTTCATTTACCTACCTACATTAAAAACACAAAAACTACCCATGAGTGAAGAGAGATTAGCAGGGCTTGAAACCACAGTTCATGGCCTTGCTAGAACTGTTATGGAGGTTACAGCATCCTTCAATGAATTCTTAGATGGTCAGCTCAACAATGGTGGAAGAGGAGGCAGAGGACGAGGTAGAGGAGCACCTGTGCCACCTGTTGCAGCAAGAAGAAGGCAACACATGGAGCAAGAGGAGGCCTCAGATTCAGAGAACTCAGAGCAGGGCCTTCCTAGGCACCATGACAAAGACTTAAAGGTAGAAATCCCTGACTTTCTAGGTAGTATGAACCCTGATGACTTCCTAGACTGGTTAAGGTCAGTAGAAAGAGTCTTTGAGTTCAAGGGTTACACTGATAGAAGAGCCTTTAAGGTAGCCATCATGAAATTGAAAGGATATGCATCCTTGTGGTATGAAAATATGAAGGCTCAGAGGACTAGGGAGGGTAAGGATCCTATTAAATCTTGGGATAAACTGAAAAAGAAAATGAGGATTAAGTTTGTATCAAAAGACTACACTCAAGACATGTTTATCAGACTTACCCACCTGAAACAAGAAGGTAGACCTGTTGAGTCCTATTTGAGGGACTTTGAGCAACTCACACTACAATGTGAGATTACTGAAAAGCCTGAGCAGAAGATAGCTAGGTTTTTAGAGGGTCTTGATGAGAAGATAGCTAGCAGAGTAAGGTTGCAGCACCTTTACTCTTTTGAGGAAGCAGTGAGTCTAGCCTTGAGGATTGAGAAGCTAGGGAAGGGAAAACCAACACCTCCCAGGCCACAGACTAGACCTTCTTTCAAACCCTTCACTGGAGTAAGAATAGGAGAACCCTTGGTCCCAGCCAAGCCCTCAGTGTCAGACAAAGGCAAGGCCCCTGAGACAGACTTGAGAAAGACAGTATCCCTTAAGAAGTGCTTTAAATGTCAGGGCTTTGGGCATTTTGCTAAAGAATGCCCCTCTAAAAGGGCTTTGAGCAGTATGGATGTTGTAGAATGGGGTGAAGATGAGATCCTTGTATGTGAGGAGAGTTTGGAGGAGCATGAGGAAGAGCCTAGAGAGGAAATGATAGAACCAGATGCAGGCTTGAGTCTAGTAACCTGGAGGGTTATGCACACCCAACCTCAACCATTAGAGGATGATCAGAGGCAGCAAATATTCAGGACCAGATGCACTATAAGGGGAAGGGTTTGTAACATGATAATTGATGGGGGGAGCTGTACCAATGTGGCATCCACCACCTTAGTAGAGAAACTGTCCCTAACCACACAAGAACACCCCCACCCCTATAAACTAAGATGGCTGAACAAGGGAGTGGAAGTAAGAGTTGACAAGCAGTGTGTTGTGCCATTCTCTATTGGCAAGGGATATACTGATGAGGTCTTGTGTGATGTCCTACCTATGGATGCTTGCCACCTTCTGTTGGGCAGGCCCTGGGAGTTTGATAGAGACTCTGTACATCATGGGAGGGACAACACCTATGTTTTCAAGTTTGGTAACAAGAAGATCATACTAGCCCCTTTACCCCCCAATGTTAAAGGGAACATTGCCCCTGTCAATGACATTTCCAAAGAAGTCCTACTGCTGAGTGAAGCTGAGATGGTTCAAGAGCTTATGGGAGATGAAACTGTGTTCATCCTGCTAACCAAAGAGGTCCTACTTCCCCAAGGAAACATTCCAGCTAATGTTCAACAAGTACTGGAGGATTATGGGGATGTATTCCCTGCTGACTTGCCTAGTGGACTACCCCCTCTTAGAGGAATAGAGCATCATATTGATCTCATTCCTGGAGCAATGCTACCCAACAAACCTGCTTACAGAAGTGATCCAAAGGCCACTCAAGAACTACAAGCTCAGGTTGGTGACTTACTCAGCAAGGGTTTTGTGAGGGAGTCCCTCAGTCCCTGTGCAGTTCCTGCCTTGCTAGTGCCCAAGAAGGATGGGTCATGGAGAATGTGCATAGACAGCAGGGCCATCAACAACATTACCATCAAGTACAGGTTCCCTATACCAAGGTTGAATGATATCCTGGATGAGCTGAGTGGGGCTCAGGTCTTCTCCAAGATTGATCTAAGGCAGGGATATCACCAAGTAAGGATCAGGGCTGGGCATGAGTGGAAGACAGCCTTCAAGACCAAGCATGAGTTGTATGAATGGCTGGTCATGCCCTTTGGTTTATCTAATGCTCCAAGCACCTTTATGAGGTTGATGACTGAGGTTCTAAGGCCCTATCTAGGGAAGTTCATTGTTGTATACTTTGATGACATATTGGTCTACAGCCCCTCAACAGAAGAACACCTCCAACATCTGAGATTGTTATTTGAAGTCCTGAGGAAACACAAGTTGTTTGGCAAGATGGAAAAGTGTACATTCATGCAGGAAGAGGTGCAGTTTTTGGGGTTCATTATTTCCAAAGAAGGAGTGGCTGTTGATCAAGACAAGGTAAAGGCCATAAGGGAGTGGCAGGTCCCCAAAACTATAACTGAAGTGAGGAGCTTCCATGGACTGGCTTCCTTCTACAGAAGATTCATCAAAGGATTCAGTTCCATCATGGCCCCTTTAACTGAGTGCATGAAGAAAGGAGAGTTTAGGTGGAATGACAAGGCTGAGAGGTCCTTCAATATCATCAAAGACCTCTTGTGTGAGTCTCCCATACTTGTTCTCCCTGATTTTAACAAACTATTTGAAGTAGAATGTGATGCTAGTGGCATAGGCATTGGTGCTGTCCTAATGCAAGAGCAAAAACCTGTGGCCTACTTTAGTGAGAAGCTGAGTGGTGCTAAGCTCAACTACTCAACCTATGACAAAGAATTCTATGCCATAGTCAGAGCCTTGAACCATTGGGGTCACTACCTGAAGCCCAAACCCTTTGTATTACACTCTGACCACCAGGCACTCAAGTACATCAATGGGCAACATAAGTTGAATGCTAGGCATGCTAAGTGGGTGGAGTATTTACAGTCCTTCTCATTCTCCAGTAAGTACATTGAGGGGAAAAACAATGTAGTGGCAGATGCTTTGTCAAGGAGAACCATGATGCTGACATACATGGAGCAAAGAGTGCTTGGGTTTGAGCACATGAAGGAGCTTTATAGGGAGGATCCTGATTTCAAAGAAGACTGGGTGGCAAGACTGGAGGGCACCACTAAGAATGGGAGTAGATACTCAGAGCAGGAAGGATTCTTGTTCCTAGGGAACAAACTCTGTATACCAAAGGGTCCTTATAGGGGGTTGTTAGTAAAAGAGGTTCACTCAAATGGTCTAGCTGGCCACTTTGGCATCCAGAAGACCTATGACATGCTGCAGGAACAATTCTATTGGCCAAGGATGTTGGGAGATGTTCAGGATGTGATAAGAAGGTGTAGTGCTTGCCAGAGGTCCAAGTCATTCTTTCAGGCTGGAGCATACACCCCCTTGCCAGTCCCAGACAAGCCTTGGGAGGATGTTAGTATGGACTTTATAGTGGCTCTTCCTAGAACTCAGAGGGGCAAGGACTCAGTCATGGTGGTTGTGGACAGATTTAGTAAGATGGCACACTTTGTTGCTTGCAAGAAAACTGAAGATGCCATGGGAGTTGCAGACTTGTATTTCAAGGAGATTGTGAAGCTCCATGGAGTACCAAGAACCATAGTATCTGACAGAGATACTAAGTTCATGAGTCACTTCTGGAGGACACTTTGGAAGCTTCTAAAGACAAGGCTCCTGTTCAGCACCTCTCATCATCCCCAAACTGATGGGCAGACAGAGGTAACAAACAAGACTCTGGGCAGGATTCTCAGGTGTATCATTTCAAGGTCTTTAAAGGATTGGGATTTGCAGCTGGCACAAGCAGAATTTGCTTTCAACAGAGCCCCCTCCACCAGTACAGGTAAAAGTCCATTTGAAGTTGTTTATGGCACTAACCCCTTGATGCCAACAGAACTTGTACCAATGGCAAAGAAGGTGGTGCCCTATGATGCAAGGAACAGGGTAGAGCAGATGATGCAGATACATGCTAAGGTGAAACAGCAAATTGAGAAGACTAATGAGATGTATAAAGCCAGAGCAAAGGGTCCAAAGAAATCCAAAGAGTTCAAAGCAGGAGATCTAGTATGGTTGCACCTAAGGAAGGAGAGGTTTCCTGACAAAAGAAAGAACAAGCTAAGTCCAAGAGCAGAGGGTCCTTTTGAGGTCATGGAGAAGTTGGGGTCCAATGCATACAAAATTGACCTCCCAGGAGAGTATGGAGTACATGGAACATTCAATGTGGGTGATCTGAGCCCATACTATGGAGAGTCTGATGAAGAGAACAGTGAGGATTTGAGGGCAAATCCTTTTCAAGAAGGAGAGTTTGAAACAGGAGTGGAGCTCCATCATCACCAAGGCAAAAACTCAGCTAGCCAGGATTGCACCATTACAGCCAAAGGGTCCCAACCAACCCCCAACCAGACAAGCAAGACCCCCACGACAAAGGCACCAGGTATAACACTCCCCAAGCACCCCCATTACAGTCAAGAAGCAACAACAAGTCAAGCAAGCACAACCACAAGAAGGGTCACAAGAGCAGGGTCCAGTTTCCTGAAAAACAGCCAAGACCAGCCAGAGTATAAGTCAAATATCAAGCAGTACGAGTCCAACCAAGGGCTCCATCTTCTTTTCCCTTAAAGTTGAGGTCCTTAGCAAAAGAAAAGTCCAGGACAAGTTTTCTAAATAAGGTCTAGAAGTCCATCTAAAACAGCCTAGAAGAGTGAAGGTCATATGGAGGAGTCTGCTGGCACCAAGGCCAATATTTCTGTCCAAAGCTCCTTATTTTTGTGTATGATCAACCTCAGGTGTAGTTAGTATGTTAGGAAGGTCGTATATGAAGCCTTTGTCAGCCCCAAACACAGCAAGAACAAGCCAAGCAAAGACTCCCCAAGACAGTTTGCAGACTTACCATTTCTGGAAAAAAACAAACCTACTTTTGCAGTCTTTCTTTTTCTTCGTTTTGCAGTATGTTTTTGTTGTCCTCATTAGCTGACTTTGTAGTATGTTTTAGCAGTAAGATGTAAGGCTTTTAAGCCCTTAGATGTTCTTGTTTTTCAAAGGTCAAGATCTGTTGTAATTGCCTATAAAAGGCCCAAGTTGTAACCTAAAGAAGGAGACTTTGATTAATATATTTTCTGAACTTTGTTCAAGCAATTCTCAGCAAAAGCTAAGTGTTGTAGCATTCCTTAGTAAGCTTGTGTGCGAGCTAAGACTGCAGTGTTAGAACTCATTACTTGTGTGTCTTGAGTCCTTCACAACCTTTGTCACCTAAGCTTGTGTGCTAAGGTGCAAAGAACTATCTGAATTGCCTAGCCTAGTGCAGGTTGTTGGAGTCATTTCTGAGTGAGTTAAACTTGCATGTGAGAAGAGTACTAGCCTGAGTCTAAGTGACATTGAAATCACTCTTTTCCTGAGAGGTTTCAGTTCAGTATTTACCTTAAACCCTGCTTCATAAGATTGGTACGAGTCGCCCGAACAGTTTGAAGCTTATTTAAGCACTTCCGGAATAGAAAGAAGAATATTAATGGGCCTCAAACTTCAACCCGGAAAACTACACTCGTGAATGCCATGCCCTATTTTTAGGCTCCGCACAAAGCGTTCACAAAAAATACAACTTTCCTGATTGACTTGAGTTTTCATTCCCTTTTCCCGCCCAGCGTCCCTACCTGTTCCAACAAGTGATCAAGATTTCTGATTGTAATGTGTTTCGAGCTTTACCGAATACTAAGGCACGAAATTAACAAGCAATAACATCTCTCTCCTGTACGTCTCGCTGCCAAAGCTCCTCGGGCGCCTGGTTGAACCGTATGGAACCGCAGTTTCTGTTCACGCCACTCTCGCGTCATACGGCTCCGTCCCGGAATCAGGACCCCTCTTTGCTTTGACCAAGGAGTTCTCGAACCAACTCCCTACGCTGCTCCCCTTCGATGCGAAGGTTTTTGGGAAGCGGGCTACTCCCCGAAAATGTCCAAAGTTTCATCTTTAGTAAATAGTTAAATAGTCCATACATACCTTTAGTAGTCGTCAACTAGGACGAATACGTACCTTGATCCACCACGGCTTCTGACTTTCATAGGTCTACACAAATCCATGTGTACTAATACGGCTGTCGCAACCCTATCAAAGATAAAACCTAACGGTCTCAACAAAATGCAGTAGAGGCAGTCGGGTATCGAATCCACAGGGAGAGGGAATCCTATAACTTGCTAAGCTTGTCAAAGTAACACAATTGGGGGTTTGTTTAAATGATTTTCTAACACTACAAGAGAAAAGGGAAAGAGAAATAAAGAGCGAAATATCAGAAAGAAGAAGAACTAGGATCGTCGGTTCCCCATGGCATCTACGGTCAGGATAGAAATCAAAGTAGAATCTAAACAGGTTTGTGGGTAATGAAAAGGTTCTCTCGGTCCGCTAATCGCCCTAAGATATACTAACTTAGCTCTCGCCCTCATTAGCATAATCCCAAAGTTCATCACTGATCTGCCCTCTTCCAATCTCTCGATCCAGGTCAAGGGGGTATCAAGTCAATCAATTGAATGCGTCGACTCAAACAATTAAAAGCTATTAAATGTGAACATTGCTTCCAAACCTAATCTAAAGACTACTAATCAATTCAACTTACCTAAGCCACGGTTCCCCTAAATCCTAGCAAAGGAATTAGCTACGCATAATAGGAAGAAGAACAACAACAACAATAAATAAGAAACAAAGAGGCATAGAGAAATAATTAATTGAATTCAAGAGCAATAGTACCGAATTGGAAAGAAGAAGAAAGTCAGAGGAAGTCCTTCAATTTAGATCCAAATTCACAGTCAAAAGTAAAAATCTAGGGTAAAAGTTGTTGTCTAGTCTAAAGTCTACAGTAAAGAATATGGAGTAAGGAGTCTTTTCATTATTCTCGTTTACGGCTTTATGTAAAAACAAAAATAACAAATTACAAGGCGTCCATTGCTTAATACACTATCTCGCGAAGCCCATTAGTATGAAACCACTCGTTCGAGTAGAATTCGTTGTCCAAATCACTCGATCGAGTAGACATAGTGCTCGATCGAGTAATTGTCCGAAGCCAGCAGCTCGATCGAGTATAATGGTTACTCGATCGAGGTCTTCTAATCAAAGAGGTGGTCGATCGAAGGCTTTTATACCTCGAACGAGTATTTTGCTCGTGGATTTCGTTCATTCATTCCTTTCCGACTCACTTATGCATGCTTGAGGAGGTACAAAATGGCTAGTTTTCCGTCATTCTGGTTCATATCTACAAATATTACAAAACAAACCAAAGTAGACTATTCGGGGGATATTTGTAGTATAACACTACTAAATGAGCATGGAAATGCGTGAAAATATGGCCTAAAAGGTCTATATAAAATACACGCATCAAACTTCCCCAAACCAAACATTTGCTTGTCCTCAAGCGAAAAAGGATGCAACAAATAAATGGAACAGATAGACTCCGGACTACCTCAAATCGCCTGCTTGAACCAATTTAATGCAACGATCAAACTCGGCAATGATATCAAATGCAAACGAACTGAACCGTCGACCTTGCCAGACCATCAATGTCGGACTCTCACGGGTCACTCTTCTCTCAGCAAAGCAAAGGGCCAGCAAGTTATGTGCAAGAGAAAGAAGGAGAAAATAATCGCACACCTAACTACGACCGTCGTGTTCATGCAATGCCAACTAACATGATAGAAGATTCAGTTACCGTACACACGCACACCACCATTCAAGGACTATCACACGCCGAATAATCACAACATTTGGATAAGTGAGGTTATGGGTAAGAAGGGGCAAAACAATAGTGGAATAGAGGAGGTAAAGCGTCAAGCTAGCTACCTGATCTTAATCAAATAACAAAATCTGTCTTCTTATCTCATAATGAAGTACACGGCCTTAATTCGACCGACGACTCACTAGAACCAAAAGGATGGAGTGGAAACGAAACTGGTTAGCTTATTCAGCTCTTAATAAATCCCCATATGACCGTCGTGTTCATGCAATGCCAACTAACATGATAGAAGATTCAGTTACCGTACACACGCACACCACCATTCAAGGACTATCACACGCCGAATACTCGCAACATTTGGATAAGTGAGGTTATGGGTAAGAAGGGGCAAAACAATAGTGGAATAAAGGAGGTAAAGCGTCAAGCTAGCTACCTGATCTTAATCAAATAACAAAATCTGTCTTCTTATCTCATAATGAAGTACACGGCCTTAATTCGACCGACGACTCACTACAACCAAAAGGATGGAGTGGAAACGAAACTGGTTAGCTTATTCAGCTCTTAATAAATCCCCATATGAAATGAATAAAGCATGGGAATAGAGACGGTTTTTTCTTTTTCATTTTCTTTATTATTTTTCTCTTTTTTTTCCTTTTCTTTTTCTTTTCAAATATTCAGCTAACATTTCCACGGAAACAATTTCAACTTAGTTTCCCAAATTCTTCAGATACCAACTCCGTAGCAAGGATGAAAACCAAACTGATAAAATGAAGGAAATACCTCAACTACCAACACTAGACTAGCTCGACGCAAGGTAGGCTAAATTTAGGATGTAGATTGTGGGTCAACTGGCAGTTTTGGCTGAATGTGGAGTTAATTGGGTAAATGAGAAAAAGGGAAATTGCAAGCATTCTCTAAATAAGAATCAAATTTCATATACATGCAATGCGATGACATGAGGGAGTAACTACTCACAATCCTATATGAACTGGTCATAGATATCACTAGTTTAAGAGCTCTAATCCTCAGAATATGTAAGTAGGTTGCCAACATGTCAGGTCAAGTCTATTCGTTCAGCATCGATTAATAGCAAATGATCATGCAAGAGATATTAATTGTGCAAGGCTTAAGTCGAGACTCGATGAAGAGTAGGAGAAAATCGTTCCGACTCGATTAAAATGCAAAAATAAACAAGAAATTTTTGAAGTTTTTGGAATTTTTGAGTGATTAACAATGCATACGAAAATGCAGTAAAAACGAAATGCAGACACGATATGGATGCAAAACCTCCCCAAACCAAACCGTACTATGTCCCCATTGTACAAAGTAAAGTAAAAGAATTGCAAACTAGAGAGAGTCGGAAACTTACGGGAATGCGCGTATAACTGACTTCCCCAAACCGGACCGGAAGGATGTGCTCCAGGGATTCGATCGAGTGGAAAACTACTCGATCTAGTAAACACGAGATGGAGCCTGCTCGATCGGCTGGAAAAACAGCTCGTCCGAGAGGTACTTTCGCAGGAGTACTCGATCGAGTAACTAGAGTGCTCGATCGAGGAGTTATAGTGCTCGATCGAGCGGGACTACTACTCGATCGAACAGAAATGTCAGAGCAAAGAACACCAAAACTGCGAGAAGCAAGAAAGGACGCAATTGAATTGTTTGAACAATAAAACAGAAATAAACTACTACAAAGTTAAGAAAACGGTACAACAAAACAATGAAAGATCGGGTTGGCTCCCGATAAGTGCAGGTTTATAAGGTCCCGCACGACCCTTGAGCTTCAATCATCAAGCTCCTCGTTTCCGTCGAAGAAGAGCACTTCGACGCGACCCACGACACTATCAGCGCCATAGTAATGTTTCACATGGTGTCCATTAACCTTGAACCGTTGACCCTCGGAGTCTTCTATCTCAACGAATCCAAACTGAGTAACAACAGTTACTGTGTACGGACCACTCCACCTGGATTTCAGCTTACCAGGAAATAGACGCAGTCGGGCATTGAATAGCAACACCTTCTACCAGACTTGGAACTCGCAAGGTATGATTCTCTTGTCATGCCAACGTTTGGTCTTTTCTTTGTAAATACGCGAGCTATCATAGGCATTCAGACGGAATTCCTCTTGTGCATCTAGCTGCAACAACCATTTCTCACCACACAAGTTAGCATCATATTTAAGTTGGCGGACTGCCCACCAGGCTTTATGTTCTAGCTCAACAGGTAAATGACAGGACTTTCCATACACTAATCGATACGGTGAGGCACCGATAGGTGTCTTAAATGCGGTCCTGTAGGCCCATAATGTGTCCTCTAGTTTGGCACTCCAATCCTTCCGTGATTTAGACACGACCTTACTTAAAATCTCCTTTAGTTCCCTATTAGAGACTTCAGCCTGCCCACTAGTCTGAGGATGATACCCCAAACCCCTACGATGTTTGACACCATATTTAGACAGTAAGGTCGTTAACTGCTGGTTCCTAAAATGCATACCCCTATCACTAATGACAACCCTAGGGACGCCAAAACGAGGGAAAAGGGTCTTACGAAATAGCTTAATCACGGTCTTGGCATCAGAGTTGGGAGTAGCAATCGCTTCTACCCATTTAGACACATAATCTACAGCTACCAGAATATACCTGTTACCAAGACTCGACGGGAATGGTCCATGATAATCAATGCCCCAGACACTGAAAAGCTCGACCTCCAAAATGCCGTTTTGGGGCATCTCATGTCTCTTTGATATGTTCCCTGTCCGCTGGCAAGCATCACAACTAGCAACAAAAGCTTTAGTGTCAGTAAAGAGAGTCGGCCAATAAAACCAGACTGTAATACCTTAGCCACGGTGCGCGATGAACCGAGTTGACCTCCACAAGGGGAAGAGTGGCAGCCTTCTAGGATGGCTTTGATCTCCCACTGCGGAACACACTGTCGGAAAAGACCGTCTGCGCACGACTTGAACAAGTATGGATCATCCCAGAAATAATCCCTCACATCATGTAGGAATTTCTTCCACTGCTGATAGGACATATCAGGTGGCAGCTTCTGGCTGACAATGTGATTGGCATAATCTGCAAACCAAGGTTCAACACCGTCTTTAGATTTTATAGAATAGACAGTGCATAAGGTATCAACAGCAAACGAATCATTAGTGGGAAGAGAATCCTCCCCTCTTGTCGCGTCAAACGCGAAAGATGATCCGCTACAACATTTTCAGCGCCCTTCTTGTCCCTGATTTCCAGATCAAACTCCTGGAGAAGGAGTATCCACCTCAGCAATCTGGGTTTAGCTTCCTTCATATTCAGAAGGTGTTTTAGCGATGCATGATCTGTAAAAACAATAACTTTAGAACCCAACAGATATGATCTAAATTTATCAAGCGCATAAACTACAGGTAAAAGCTCCTTCTCAGTGGTAGCATATTTCACTTGATGTAACACCCGCAAATGTACCTTATTTTTATAGTGAAAATATTTTACGGATACTTTTCAGCGAATTTTAGTTTTCATTTAGAATGTAATTTTCCGAGTCGAATTTAGAACTTCCGAGTTCGTATTTGGGATTTCCGGGAGATTTCAAGTAAAACCCGTCTTAAGTCGTCTTTGACTTTTTCTTGACTTTTTCCTTCATATTCCTCATACTACTCCTAACCTATTTCATTCTCACAACTCAACATTACTTCATCACTAAGAAACCCAAATCAAAACCTAGCTTCCATAATCATCCAAGCTTAGATTCGTCATAACTCGCTCGTTTCTTGCTCAAATTCACGTAAGTTCGTCTTATTCTTCCCCTCTCATCTTCCTCTATCCGTATTGGTAATAAAATAACCGTCTTTCTCGCTTTTCAATTTATCCGTCTTTCTCAAAGGTGAATTATATTCATCTTTTGTTATCTATTGTAGGTGGAGACTTTCTAGAAATCGATTAAAGACGCGAAAAGGTAACGGTGAAGGGTTACTCGATATCATTTACGTGTTTTACATGATTTCTATGTTAGAATTCGTATTTAGAATACGATTAGTAAGCTTAGGATTTATGTTATTGATGATGATTGTTGTTAGTTGATGATTTTTGATGATGATTATTGATTGTTGATAATTGATAGAAGTGAATTATGAGAATTGATGATTTATGATAATAGTTGATGATGGTTGAGTTTAGAACAAAATGGAGTTGTCTTGACCCAAGTCACGGTCGTGAAACTCATGTCACGAGCGTGAAATAGTAGCTGACAAATACCCTTGCGTAACAGAGGGTTTCACGAGCGTGAAATACAAGTCACGGTCGTGACTTGTGCAGTTTCACTGCACTGACCCCTTTTCGTAAAATGATCATAACTCCTTCGTTACTTGTTTGTTTTAGGCTTGTGACCTATCGTTGGAACCGTAAGAGAATAAGATTTCACCTCAACTTAGAATTTATGAATTTTCATATCTAGAACTCTAGTTATGACCATTTGAAGTGGACCCTTGTTTTAGTTAGTTTCCAAACTCGTTGTTTTGAGATAAGATCTATGTTTCCTATTTATTATGCTTCTTAATCTTGGTCTAATGCTTATGTATCATGTATTGATTCATGTTTATCATAGTTACATTTAGATAATGCCCTATTATCATGCCTTGTGACGGTTTTTGGTATATTTCACTTTGAGTCGGTTTTTACAAATGTTACGGTTTGAGCACTATTTTGTTATGTGCTTTGTACTCTCATTCCCTTGGCTACCTCCACGTTTGTAAGGCTGGAATGTTGGAACGGGGAGGTATCCTACTACTTAATTGCATGTGTTAGTGGGCATACGACGACGTTGTTGAGAGGCGAACGCTTTGCGTTGATCGACCCGGCCGTCAAATGTTGTGTACTTGCGAGGTGGTGTTATTTGCATGTAGCGTACCGCTTGTTATGAGGCTTGTACTCTTTTCCGCCTCTTTCGTGAATTGTATCTACCGAATTTGGGGTACTCGGCGTCTATGATTGACCGAGTCTTGGATGCGAAACGTTTATCGCATGTCGAACTGGAAAATGTGATTTCGGGATTCTGGCCAGATTTAGACTAGGACCGGGTATTTATATCGTCTACCAGGAGGAAATTAGTCCACATATACGAAATGAATTGAATCGTGTATGCGTTCAGGGCAATGTTTTATCCCGTGGATGCCTTTTAATCATACTTGCAGGGACACGGTGCTAGTGCGTTTCATTTACCGTGAGAGATGTCGTCATTGAGTCGTTATGATTGGTTGAATGATTACATGATTGATCATTGGATGACTTGGCATGGTTTGGTTGTCGAGTCTCAATCTTATCAAACTTATACCGCTAACGATGAGATTTAAGCCCTAGTGAGCGTATTCGGTTGCCTAAGAGTGTCTTCCCCGAGTCTTTGTATAACATGATGGATTCGGACTTGTACTTCTTATGCTCTTATCATTATATATTGAATTGCCTATCTATTCTTATCATATTTCACATGTATATCTATATATGCATGCTTCTACTTTTGTATTTCCTTTTATGTACGTTTAATAAGATATGGCTGGGAGAACCCGGAGTTACTCCCCACTGATTGTGGCGTTCATGTTTTTCATGGATGAACAGGTTGCTTGCATGGATGGCTTTTTTGCTATGATATTTGGGTTCAGGCGTGAGCTAGCGGGGGCGTTTGTCCCTGGAATTTCACCTCTAGACGATTTTAGCTAGTTTGCCTAAACATCTTTGACATTTATAACATTTGAGAGGACTTTGTCTCTTTGTTGTATTTCACACTTTAGTTTGTAATATTTGGCACTACTCCCCGGTTTATTTTTCTGCATGTATAAAGGTTTTAACAACTTCATTTTCCGACTATATAATTCACATGCTTGTTTGTTTATTATTTCCGCATTCGCGAGGGTTGTCACAGTTGGTATCAGAGCTTAAACGCTCCCGACGCACACACGTGACCCCTAAACTTAAATTACTTGACCTTGAAATAATAAATGAGAGATGGGTAGACTTAAGAACCTAAGGTGGTAGTCTTTGGTGTACTTGATGTTTGTTAGGTTCTAACTTGTTTGTTGATTGTGTTGAGTGATGTTATGTTTGTTTGTATCTACCGTTTTGAGGAGGATCATGTGTTACCTAGAAGAAGTATCCTTTACCGAAGATTGAAGATTGACAAGCCGAATTGAAGTATATTTCTTCCTCATCGATGTTTTCTCTCGTCCTTAATGTATCATGCTCTCTTTCTTCTATCTAAGTGCTTCTTCATCATCTAACTTCTTTTTCCCTTGGAAATTACTCTTGTTACCTTCCTCCTCTTTATCAATTTGTACCATCAACTTCCTTATGTGACCTTTTGTGGACACCATACCCTTTTGTTTGTGGCATATTGTACTTGGTTGGAAGAATTTTGGACTTTGTGGAATATTAGTGTTTGTTCGAATGAATTTGTGATTTGAGGAAAATGGTATAGATCTAATTTCACCCTATAGTGGTGAGAGTTGGTATCCTTGAGGAAAGTGTGGTAAGGTATGTTTAATGATTTTAATGTATAAATGCTTGCCATGACTTGTGTGTAAATAGTTCATGATATTTGATGGTGTAAGGTTGAATGAGTTGGCTATGACTTCTTAACTCATTAGTAATTTAGTCTTTTGGACTTAGAAGTTTAGTATTGTTTTGAAGACCATGCTTATGATAGTTCTAATTGGTGTAAATAAGAAGTTTGAATTACATCTTGAGGTGCGAACTTAC
>JAIUZE010049961.1:0-12747 GCA_022085475.1 Heliosperma pusillum
TTTGTCGAGCCTCAATCTTATCAAACTTATACCGCTAACGGTGAGATGTAAGCCCTAGTGAGCGTATTCGGTTGCCTAAGAGTGTCTTCCCCGAGTCTTTGTATCACATGATGGATTCGGATTTGTTTTCTATATGCTCTTATCATTATATATCGAATTGCCTATATATCCTTATCGTATCTCACATGTATATCTATATATGCATGATTTTACTTTTGTGTTTCCTTCTATGTACGTTTAATGTGATATGGCTGGGAGAACCCGGAGTTACTCCCCACTGATTATGGCGTTCATGTTTTTCATGAATGAACAGGTTGCTTGCATGGATGGCTTTTTGGTTATGCTATTTTGGGTTCGGGTGTGAGCTAGGGGGCGTTGTCCCTGGATGAAACACCTCTAGACGTTGTTTAGCTAGTTGCTAATTACTTTGTCTTTTGTTAACACTTTGAGAGACTACGTCTCTTGTGGTATTTTTATTTAGTTTGTAATATTTTGACACTCCTCGTATTTTCCTATCTTGCATGTATAAAGGTTTTTAAAATACCGTATTTCCGCTATATAATTCACATGCTTGTATGTTTTATATTTCCGCATTCGCGAGGGTTGTCACAATACAAGATAATTAACCATATGATCAATAAATATTTGTGAGACAAATATCAAAAATCAAAATGGACCAAACTAGGCCATTGTGGCCGGTTAGATTGCTAGTTACATGGTGATGATTGTTGCTCTTGTTTACACTCTTTAGTTACCAATTGAAAGTGACATAACAAGTAGAATATAATCATCACTTATACTACAACACTCTACCCTAATGCATGTGATTAAAATAAGCAAAATGAGAGCCTTGTGATGCTCATATGGACCGGCCATATTGCCTTTATAAGGGCAATATGGTTGTTCATTTCATTTGTTGATTCATGCTTGTTTTTCATACTTCTCTCAAAAATCATCTTCTCTCTAAAAAACTCTCAAATACTAATATTTACTAAGTATTACTAGTGTAGTAATATATTCTAATATTAGTAGTATAATATCTATCTTATTATCTAGTTAATAATAAGGGTAGATTATTTGGGTTCATCTTGGTGCAACTTAGAGGAGATCTTCTACTTTGGAGATTACTTGTGTTCATCCATATTTTTAGCTCAAGAACAACAAGAAGGAGTTCTTGTTGTGCCCTTATATTTTCCATATCAATGTGAGGAAATTTCTTCTCTTATATAAATGTCTTTATATTTGCATGCATGTTACATAGATCATTAAATACTAAATTAACAAGTAATTTAGCAACTAATTAGAGGAGTCTAATTAAGGTCTATGGACTTTCATTTTCGATATCTTATCCTCTGTTGATACAACTCCCACTTTCTCTTTACTAATATTTTACATGGTGCTCTTGTATTGAAGTCAATGTGAGTCATATTTTTGAAAATAATTTGATCGAGATTGGTACATTTAATTGTTGGCACATAGATAATGTGTAACAACCCGTATTTTTAAAACAAGGGAAAAAGCATAATAACAAATAATCCATCAGAGTATAAAGATGAATAGGGTCAAGGTGCCGGAAACACCTGACCAATCCGGAACGATACTCAAATTCAAAACAAAACTAATACATTATTAATAATCCTTAACTTAAATAAATTCCTAAATAATTTATTCTTCTTGCCACAAGTCTCTCCAGCACAACATCTAGACAAGCAGCAACCAATTCAACCTGAGAATGGGGGTCAACAATCACTCGGTTGTAACTAGGTGCTCTCCCAGTCATGTTTACAACAAGCTGAATTAATAACAATATATAACAAAAAACAGTAATCATAAATGACATGTGAAGCAATCTATACAATATGACGTACATTCGACTGTTACAAAGACGGAACCAAAACCTATATGAGTTCAATCATGCAAACCTAGACCATATGAAACCACTAGACCATGAATACATTCAAGACCAAAAGTAGCCCCAAATCCACAGCAACGTAAGGCACAATGCTAGCATCAAAGCATAGCGAATAGAGTGAGCGCCCGTTAGAGCGTATAACCACTGCCTCTAACTTGCTAGAGCATATAACCACTGCCTCTAGCTGACGGAGCATATAACCACTACCTCCATCGGTGTGGAGCGTATAACCACTGCCTCCACGGTACTATGAATAACGTATAACCACTGCCTATATGTCTAAGACCTGGCCAGACTCTCGATGCATTAACTGTACATCGAACGACACTCGGGGACCAGAGCATTTAACCACTGCCTCAGACCAATCCCGACCATTGACCAAAATAAATCCCCGAAGGTTAGCGCTTGTTCATTCCGAATAGTATATAACTGATACTACCGTCATCTATTCAACAAGCAACAAACAAATGCACAATATAACTAACTGTACAAACTAATGCGTGAACAACGTCACGACTTAACATAGGAATCGTATAACTGACTGTCTAATAATGCGCGAACAACGTCACGACTCAACTCAAGAGCAGTATAACTGACTGCTCAACCAATCGAATGAGTAAGAGTAATAATTACAATATGCAAACATAGTGTTATAGTCCAGCTGACCATAACACTACTCATACACAAGCACAAATAACCCAAGGTTATAGTACCTGGACCTATAACATTACACCTAGAAGGTCATGTTATAGTTCAAGCTACCATAACACAAGACACAAAAGCATATAACATTCAATATTATAGTACCTCATACTATAACCTTCAGTTAACCCTAGTGAAGTTATAATAACCCTACTATAACTTTGGTTAAGCTTTTCAGGTTATAGTATCATCAACCATAACCTTCGCTTAACTCTAGCAGAGTTATAGTACACCACCTATAACCTTAGTTAAGCGTGTCGGGTTATAGTATCATCAACTATAACCTTCACTTAACTTCAGCAAAGTTATAGTACCTTCAGATATAACATTCACTCAACTTTAGTGAAGTAATAGCACTTCAAGCTATAACCTTATACATGTGAGGTTATAGTATCATCAACTATAACTCTCTTCCGTCACGGGTAAGTCCTCTATAACACCATCACCGAGGGGTCGACTCCACGGTACAAACCGTCATGTCACCACAACGAGTCTTGTTATAGTACACCGCACCATAACGTCACTTTCAAAGTTATAGCTCAAATAGGTATAACCAGGGTAGCTTATTACATGCAATGTTATAGTCCAATATGCTATAACCTTAATGATATGTTAACCCTAGCCTTTCCCACAAGGAGGAGGCCGAAACTCTATGTAACACACTAGATTTTATAATAATGAATAATTTACTAAAGTCGTAAATTTTATAAATTCGTCTTTTACTTTGATTGGTTAAAATATTTTAAGTCGATAACCCATGATTTCGTGGCTGTAAATTAATGTTAAATAGAATTTAGTTAAGTTGGGTAAAAACTGTCGCATTTCAGTCCGTATTGAGTTCATAATCGGATTATACGCGAAAATCCGTGTAAGTTGACCTAATATGAAATTTGGGTATTCTATCATTCATTATCTCAAAAAACTCACTAAACCTCTTTATCTCTATCTCTTCTTTTTTTTTTTCAGCACAACTCTCCTCCTTCTTCTTCTTCTTCCTCAACACAAAACACCATTAAAACTCAATAACTTTATAATTTTAAGACGGATGCCATTTCTCCGTCTTTTAACGAAACTCGGCGATTTTTATATCATGTTCTCCTCTCATCCTCCTCTTCATTTTCATACCATAAAATACCCATTTTCTTCAACTTTTTATAAAACCCATTTTCTATATCTAAACTTAAGACGGGCATAACTTCTTCGTTTCTTAACCAAATTCAATTCTGTTTGATGTTCCGGAATCCTCTCACCGCCCTCTATCTTTCTAGCCAATAAAAGATCGAAACTTTTAACCTAATTTTTAGACCGTCTTGTCCAGATTTCGGTTTTTGTGTTGTTTGTGTCGCGTTATTTATCGGGAAGATATGTATTTTGAAGATTTTGGGTCAAGGAATTCATGTGGGTTGATGATTAGTTTGGAATCGAAGATTTGAAGAGCTAATCGAGGTAACAGTGATGGGTTACTCGATATCAATTTACGTTTCTAATGTTTTAATTGTAGTTTTAGTTGGAAAAGGTACAATCTTTGCTTTAATTTCATGAGGAAACATGTTTGTTACTCTTTCATATGTGTGAATTCCATCTTCCATGCTTTCTTTCACTAATCCTATGTTAAGTTTCATTTAAGTTGTTAAATATGCTCTTTAAACATGTTGGAACTTGTGTTGGGCAATTAATGTGTTTAGGTTTTCTTTAATTGATGTTTACCCAATGATTGATGATGATTAATATGCATTTAATGTGGTTTGATGTTGGTAAATGTGGTTGGAATCGGATGAGTAACCATGGAACTTGAGTTGGATGTTGTTAAAGTTGATTCTCGTGTGTTTGTAGTCCCAGCCGGCCGACCGGCCGCCGGTCAGCCGACCGGCTAGAAACTCGTCTGATGTGAAATTGTTGTTTCGAGGATTTTTGATGATGCGTAAGTCCCAGCCGGCTGACCGGCCGCCGGTCAGCCGACCAGCTGGGAACCCCTTGTGAAATTGTTTGATTTGGATAGCATGGGAGTCCCAGCCGGCCACCCGGCAGGCGGCCGACCGATTGGAACTCCCCCTTCCCCATTTTCCTTCCTTTCGCTCATTAGGCTTGTGACCCCAACCGGGTAGCCGGCGGCCGGTCACACCCACTGGCTGGGGATCCCCTGTATTTTTATTGTGTGTTTGATGTTGTTGTAGTGCCAGAAGGGTAGCCGGTGGCCTGTCCCCATGACCGGCTGACACCCCTGTAGCTCGTTCTCATTTCTTTTCCCCATTTCCTCACATGTAATAGTTTTTATGGTTTGTTTATCTTATATTGCATGATGATGATGATGGATGATGGTTTCCTTTACTCGTATATTGTTATTATCATAATGTTTTTCTCACATCCGGTATGATATATATGTTTGCATGATGACACATGATTACATGCTTGTTTATGTGTGTTTTGATGTGATATGGCTGGGAGAACCCTGAGTTACTTCCCCCTGACTGTGGCATTCATTTTTAATGAATGAACATGTTGCAGGTTGGTGTTTGCATGGGGTTGTGGCGAGTGAGCTAGCGAGCGTTGTTTTTACAACAATTCACCCTTAGCGTGTAGTTTATATTAGTTTAGTATATTTACTGTGTTTTATCAAGGGATCGATGTCCCTTGTATTAATTTAAGATACAATTTGTATAAATTATTTATTAAATTAAGTGTTGGTTTTATATTATTGTGGCATTCGTGGTTTAGCTTTTAAAGTTTTTAAAATCTCGTATTTTTCCGCTGCAAATCTATGTGTTTACTTAACTGCTAAATCGCGGGGTGTCACACCCTAGGCCACGACAACCCCATTGCCGCGCCACCACTGACAACGCTAGGGTTCGCAATTTGAACCCTAGTTCGCGCACCAAATAAATAATTGAAAATAGAAGAACAACATAAACATTAAATGCAATTAAACATGTGAATCATAAGCATAAATAACCACCCAAACAATTTATCATACAATCAATTCTTATATCATGTTAATAATTCACTTTCAATAAACATATTTAAAGGAAAACACCTAGTTACCTTTTTAGCGTAAAATCTACGATAAGTCCTCTTCTAGAATATAACAATCTTCCTCCGGATTGTCCACAAAACCTTCACCATCATCATCAACACGTGCCAACAATAATAACAATCCTAATTAATAATCTAGTGCATGAAACTACGAAAAGATGGAAATAAAATATAAAACATACAATGCTTGAAGAATAGATTGGCTAGGATCGATTTAGGAATGAAGATGAATGATTAATGATGAAGAAATATGGAAGAAGGGGCACAAAACCCTAGGGCTGCCACCACACGGCACAAAGGAGAGGAAGAGATGAGAGAATTAGGTTTATGGTTTTCAAATAAAAGAAAAGAAATGAGGTTAGGTTTAGCTTGGTATTTATAGAGAAGCTAATGGGCATTAGGGTTTAACTAGAAAATAATTCCAATAAGAAATAATAAGGAGGATTTGACCCAACAATGATTTTATACTAACATTAGGTATAAATAAGACTAATAAATAAGGACGTCCGAGAAATAATTAATTAATTCGCATAAAATAAATAACGGAAATTGTAGGGTGTTACATAATGATTCAAATGTAATATTTGTCAGTTGGCTACGTATTTCTTGTGATTTATGTTTTCGACAGTATCACGTAGTATCTATACTTACCAACTATGTTACTACAGTACTTCCTATTACCCCGCATATCATGTCCAACACTAGACAAAAACAACAACATGACGGTAAGACACTCACTTCAAGTACAAAACAAAGGTTTATTTTTTTTAAAAAGCGAATTGAAAATTTCGGACGGACATTAATGTGAAATAATTTAGTTGGGTCTAACTAACAAATCCTGCGCCAACTATCTTGTTGTGTGATTTTTAGGTTCATTATAATTTTTATGAAATTAGTGCTTCAAAACATAGATAGTAGTCTAGTTAGTTAATTCTTGTGTATTAACTATTATGTAATTACTATTGCCTTAATTCTACACTAATCTAGCTTTTGTTTTTGTCGTAGAGAAAATTTCAACAGGAATTGATGTTGTAGATATTTATTTCGTGTTAATTAATTTTGTTGGGATGAAAATGGCCATTAATTAGATGCATATTTATAACTTTCCGTACAATTTTTTAAATATAATTAGAGGTTCTTATCTTCTAGATGGTCCATATCTTTTAGACAAAAACCATAGGTGCTTTGTGCAGGTATATGAGTGATCTAGTTGCCGAGTAGGATAAGACTCTTCTAATAGGGAATACGTACCAGGATGGAAGCTAACACAATTGAGCATCAGTTCTAAAGTAGCTTGTCACTTTGTCCTCCTCATTGTCATTCCTAACAATCTACAGGAGTAACCAATCATTCTTGTACACTTGTTTGGTCTTTAGTTGACATTATATTTCAGGTGTCCTCTTCTTTTAGGAGGAATAGTGAAGGGGAAATCAACTTAGCTAGCTATCTAGTCAGTTTACCAGTCTGGGCTAATCAATTTGCATCAGATCCTATAGAGTTTGTTTATTCTTGGTGAATTTCAATATCACTGTATATGTTCACCGGTTTTGAACAGATATCAAAGTTGGGTATATCATTTGGAGAGGTTAAATCAGGTCATTTCGGATCTGCAGACGATTGATCATGTCCAAAATCAAGGAGATAGCTTCATGTATAGAATTATCATAACCATTTCTTTTGTTTAAACTTAAAATTAAGCTAAATCATTGTTGGGCCATTAATCCAAATGAGCCATTCAAAGTAACGCGTAATCTCATGTTGGTTTTGGTTATGTAGGATTTGAGACATTGATTAGTATTGGTATGCATGGCCTCGTGATGTCTCTAGTTCACAAACTTTATGAGGTATATGGGGTCGAGTTTCAGGTGATATGGATTGAGTCAGATTTGTCAGTTTTAGAAAACTTGATACGTGAAAGAAAGAGGTGCCAGTTTTAGATATAGTGAAATAGGTTTATTTTTGTTACTTACTGACGCCGTCACCTAAATTGGGACATTTGGTGTCGACACCTTGTGATTAGATCATTTGGTTTTGGAAAATATTTTCATAGCTAATTAAGTTGTTTGATTTCATGATGATATTTTCTCAGTAATGGTCACCTTAAGAGTAAATAAAGTCATAACTGTGTGACACTTTAGCATGAAAATACTTTACCTGTTAATAACTCTCCTAATGTCTTTCTGACATCGTTACCTATTGTTACGAAGGAAAGAACAAATTGTGTTTCGTGTTTCAGCGTCGTAAGTTTACCGATTATAAGACATATTCTTCTGTGGGAGCTCAACAAGGCTATATTGTTGCTTACTTTCTAAATGTTATGGATTTTCCAAATCCAGCGCTAAACAAGTTCCTTGACTGCTGTCAGATTGTCTATTATTTTTCAATTTAAGATATTGAGGATCACTGATTTAAACAAACTGAAATCAACTTTCAATTGAAACAAGGAAATTCTTCCAAAATTTTTAGTGCCATATTCAACTAAGTATCTAAATGTAAAATGATGTCAATACTGCCTTTTGTTTTTTGAGATTTGTCACATTTTCCAAATTCCATACTCTATATTGGAGAATAAACAAACCGAAATCACCCTTTTTAGCTAGATACCTGACGAGGCTTTTTAACGGTGTCGCTAATCCCGCTAATTAGCTACAATCAAATAACAATTTATAACTCCTAGACCAACATGAACTATTTCAAATAAGGTAGTAAAATGGTAAGAATAGGGTCGAACCCAAGAGAAGACGGTATTAGCTAAATTAAACTAATCTAGACTCTTGCAAAAAGTCAATTAACAAAACTAATCACTCTAATCACAAATTAAGGTACTAATTACTAGTTAAGACACTAATTAAAACAAAGGCTTGAATTAATTACAAACTATGATATTCACAATCAGAAAACATGTAGGTTAACATAGATGGGGGAATTTGGGTAAAAAGATGATTCAACTTGAAACATGAAATTCTAGTCTAAACACTTGAACAAACACCTTCTATGCAATTAATCAAATATGAGAGAAATACTTAGTGCAATTATCCCAAGTAACACAACAATTAGCAAAGATGACCCCTTTATACCACTCCTCTTATTTATCTAATACTACCTCCTAAGAAATAGTCAACATGGATTAAACCACCCAAGATTGACCCTTTACAACTTAACCAACACTTATTAAAACATAAGCACAAGTAAAGGAGTAAGCTTTAAGTATTAAATCAAAGGATTAAGCTAGAATCATGCAATTCAACACTAAACCATGTAAAAATCACACAACATATAATTTATCACCCAAAAGACTCTAACTTTAAACCAAAGTTGAAGTCTTTCAAGTTTACTTCACACATTCAAGTATAGGTTGACAATTCCTACCAAGAACAAGCATTCATTAAGCAAATAAAATGTCAAACTAGTCAAACCAAACATTCATCCACTCAACATGAAAGATTAACACAAACAAAGTATATTAAATAAGGAAGAAGAGGATTAGAGAATCATACAATGCTAAAGGTGTGAACTTGTTCAAATTACACCAAGTAATGGAAAGATTAGCTACCCATAATCCACATATTTCAACCCATGTTGAAGTTCAAACAAATTACAAAAGCTAAAATGAAGAACAAAATTAGAGAGAATTCTAAGGAAAATTGTGTTGTTGAATGTAGTCTCCAAGTTGTTGTCCCTTTCTCTCTCTTCAATTTGCTTCTTATATACCCTTGGTCCGCAAACCTAGGGGCCTTGAAGAATGGGCTTTCAAAAGACAAGACGGAGAAATGAAGAACATCGTGCTGAGACTTGGATGCTGGCAGCGTCCTGGGATGCTGGCAGCGTTTCGTGCTGCCAGTTTTTCCTTTGCTTCTCCTTCTTGACTTTCGTTGACCCTTGGATTTTTGCCCCGCTTTGACTTCTATTTGACCCATTGGGTTTGATCTTCTTGTCTTGATGATTCATTTCTAGCCCACTCCAATTTCCGGGTTTTGGGTCTCGGGTTTCGGGTTTGACTTTTGTTAACTTCTGGGTTTGACTCTTAAGATTGACTAAAATTACTAAATAACAACATTATTACCAAAAACCAAGGTTAACATAAAACAACGCTACTGACCCGTAAAAAGTATAACAAATGACCCTAATAAATACTACTAGACACAATACAATTTGGTGTTTTCAAATACCCCCACACTTGGACTTTTACTCGTCCCGAGTAAAACTCGAGATTAGCAAGACAAACACGAGTCCAAACATAGCATGTGAAGGTAATGACCTCTCTTCCCTCACCAGTCACCACTACCTTCACATATATCTCCCTCAAAACACAACTACCTATTCAAAAAAAAAAATGACTCAAGGTTGTTTTGACACTCTTCCCTTACCAATTCCTACTTATAACTCCCTCTATACAAGACTCGACATACCACCAACTCCGACTCATCTCAACTCAACTCCTCCCTTCTTATAGCTCCCAAGAATGTAGTATGACCATCTTTGCCTTATCCCAAGGCATAGCGAGATGGCCTCATCACCAAACTCCATGCAACTCCACTTCTTATACCACCCCCTTATTACTCCACTAGTGTATAGCATGGTTACTTGGTTGGCCCCAAACTACACAATTTGCACAACCAAGCAACCACCAAGAGAAATCCACCAATTTGGAACCAAATTTGTGACTCAAAATAAAAATAAAAGAAATCCTAAACCAGCCTCCTTCCAAATTCCTCCTTATACTCCCTTCTTATGCCTCCAAGATCCTCATCATAGAAAGTATTATGCTCAAATTTTTTTTTTTTCATTTTTCTTTTTCCATTTTTTTTCTTGAAAATCCCTCATTTTGCCTAAGGTGCCCTTTCGGGTTTTCACCTTAGCTTTTCCTTTCCTCTCATTGGTGGCTCGCAACTCGATTTTTCATTTTGCCCGGAATGCCCTTTCGGGTTTTTATTCCGTCCTCGGCCACCTTCCCAATTTTTGCCTAGGTGCCCACCCTTGTGGGTTTTCACCTAGCCGGGATTTTTAATATATTTTTTTTTCTTCTTTTTTTTCTTTTTCTCTTTTTCTCTTTTTTTTTTTCTTTCAAAATAAAAACAAAACAAAATACAATGCATCAAAACAAAATAACTATATACAATTTTCTCCCCCACACTTAGATCATACAATCTCCTCATTGTAGGGGAAAAAGCGGGGTACTTCATCAATTGTTGAAATGAGAAGAACCCGAGGCACCTCCTTGGTTTCTCCTCCTCTCTCTTTCTTCTCTAACCCTTTTTCTTCTTTCTAGGCCTTCATCAAGGGCCTCTTGTGTGTAAGGAGTGGGGTAGCCCGGGTTTTGTTGGATGAACATGCCAAAGAGCGAGCTAGCCAAGCCATAAACGTCTTCTTGTGCCACCGCATCTTCATAAGAATCTTGAAGATAAGTGTGGTGGTGCTCATTTTGGGCTTGGAAATGGCTTGTGGCTTGCTCCCTCCAAGCATTTTGGGTTGCCCACATTTCATTTTGCTCTTGCCACCTTTTGTCTTGTTGTTCCCTCCAAAGGCGGGCTTCCTCTTGCCGTGCTACCATCCTTCTCCATTCCTCTTGTTGAGCCCTCTCGGCCTCCGCTCTCAACCTCTCTCTTTCCTCCACTACATTGTGCCAATCATCTAAGGACTCTAGCCTACCTCCTTGTCTTTATTGCCAAGTGTAAGAATCGTCCACCCTTCCACTAATGTGCTTTAAGACATCGTTGGTGCTAGCAAAGTAGGATGCCATTTGTTGTTGCCATGGGTCCATTGGGATGCTAGAACGAGTCTCCGCATCAAACATAGGGGTGTCGGTGTCTTGGTGGCTTTGGTAAGATGATTGGGAATGGAATGGTGGTGGTGGTTGTTGTTGTTGTTGTTGTTGTTGTTGAAAATGTGGGTTTTGGAAAGGTCCTTGCTCAATTGCGAGGATCTCTATCTCCTCGCTAACTCGCTCACTTCCCTCACCTCCCTCTCTCCTTTCCCTCCGTCTTGGCCTCAAAGGCACTTCCTCTTCCTCCGCTTCCTCACTACTTTCCCCCAAACTCACTTCCCTAGGACAAAAAAATTCCCACGATGCGGGCCCCCTAGGTAAGGGGTTGTTTGGAGGTCGAGGCATCTTCATATAACTAAGCCCATCACTTCCCAACCAAAATCCTTTCAAGGGTTGCTCTTTGCTCATTTTAAACATGTGTACCTCCTCGAGCCCAAATTGGTTGTACCTCGTCAAACTCTTACAAATGTTTACCTCTTGCTCCTCACCTATGTCCCCCTCATAGTGCCGCACCAAAAAAGTAATCACCCCCCCCCCCCAAGATGGATGCTTGCTTTGGTAGATTTTTGTCGGTGTTTAATGCAAGCCCTTATAAACAAATCCGCCCAATCCGGTACCCCTACCCCCTCCGGGAGCATAGTCCACAAACATAACCGGATGTTCTCCGGTACTTTAGTAGGCTCTCCCGCGGAGTTAAAGATGGTGGTAAGGAACCAGGTGATTAGTCGGAGCACGGGGTGGGTGATGGTAGAGAGTTTGGCATCATTAGATGCGGCGTGACAATATGTAATGTTACTCCACATGATGTGCATTTTTCCCTTGGGGCATCTAATTGCTTCGGGTTCTTTGGTGATTTTAAGGATTTGACGGATTTCGGAGATGGGGGCATTGTGCCAAGTTTGGTTGAGACGGAAACGGTAGGCTCTTTCATTACCCTCGGGAACGTCCAACTCGGACAAGGTTGCTAGAAACACCTCTATACTTACATTTTCACTCCAATGGCCCATGATAACCTCCAATATCCAAATTTCATCGATTCCCGAACATTTTACGCGTGGCACGCATCCCGAGGCGGCCGAAAACTCGCAAAAACTTCACAAAACCGTTAGTAACTTCAAAAAATTTTGATTGATGCAATTTCTAACTAATTAAAAACAACTCAAATGCTAAGAATTAACAATGAAATATTCACAAGGATAGAGTATGTACACGGTTTGCCGTTTATTTAGAGTCGATGGCTCGACTTAGTGACTCCAAGCTTTTCAACCTTCATAAACGGGGTCCTCAAGCAAGACCTCTTCTTCCCCCTCCCGGGCACATCCTTGAAAGTAATGTTTGA
>JAIUZE010049965.1:0-18599 GCA_022085475.1 Heliosperma pusillum
CTTAGAGCTACATCAAATGGATGTGAAAACGACATTCTTGAATGGGAGTTTGGAAGATGAAGTCTGCATGGCTCAGCCTGAAGACTTCGTTATTGATGGCAAAGAGGACAAAGTCTGTATATTAAAGAAGTCCATTTATGGACTTAAGCAAGCTTCTCGACAATGCTATATTAAGTTCCATAATACCATTACCTCCTTTGGGTTTCAAGAAAACACTGTTGATCAGTGTATATACCTGAAGACCAGTGGGAGTAAGTTTGCATTTTTGGTCTTATATGTCGATGACATACTTATTGCAAGCAGTGATTTGGGACTATTACGTCAAACTAAAGATTTCCTATCAAGCAACTTTGAGATGAAAGATATGGGAGAGGTTTTGGTCCTATGTGATGGGTGGAAATATCTCGCTTCGAGACCGATCACAAGGCATTTAGGGTTATCTTAGAAAGCCTATATCAGTAAAAGATATAGCAGTAAAGTTTGGAAATAGTTACATGGTAAATGTAATCCCAAGATGTTCCTATTCAGAAAGGGGATCAAGTTCAGCTTAATAGTGTCCTAAGGACGAGCTAGAACGAAATACCATGAAAAACTTCCTTATTGCATCTCTGGTTGGAAGCTTAATGTTGCGCAGTCTGACAAGACCTGACATAAGTTTTGCAGTAGGTGTGTTGGGCGATTATCAGTCCAATCCTGGAATGGGTTTTATGATATGATGACTCAGATTTTGGGATGGTGGATCAAGGAAAAGCACTTTTGGTTATGTGTTTGTTTTAGCTGGGGGAGCAATCTCCTGGAAAAGTGCTAAACAAACAATTATTGCCTCATCCACTATGGAAATTGAATTTGTAGCGTGCTTTGAGGCTACTATTCAAGCTTTATGGTTGCGGAATTTTCTCTCAGGGCTTAGCATTATGAATTCTGTTGCAAGGCCGTTGAGAATTTATTGTGATAATACCGCAGCTGTCTTCTTTTCGAAGAATGACAAGTATTCTAAAGGGATAAAACACATGGAAATGAAATACTTGTCAGTTAAGGAGGAAGTTCGGAAAAACACTGTGTCAATTGAGCACATTATGACTAGTGCTAATATAGCAGATCCTTTAACTAAGGGATTACCTCCAAAGACATTTTGAAGCATGCTATTGATATGGGTCTGGAGGATAATCATTAAGGCTTTTCGTTTATGTTTGGATCATGCTAGTGCTTTGTAATGATGACACTTATGTTTTGATTGATCAACTTATGTTTTATTGTGATGATGATTTCCGAACAATTTTCTGTATCGTATTATTGTTATTGTATACATTATTGTTGCACGATTAACAGAATTGGTCATTTTCCTCAAGGACATTATTTGGGGATTATGTTTGCTCCTTGTACAGACTGATTATTCTAAATGATTGGTCCGTAGTACATGGAAGGACCACTTCTCTTTTATAGTAGTGTCTCCGCCATGACTCAACCAGTTGTTCAGGGATGATCAGGGTAATTAAGATAAACCCATTATGTGTTCATTTAACCGTCTACGCGCCTTATGTTATACTTAAGCGTGACATTATGTTTTGATCAGTAATATGGTCCAAGTGGGAGAATGTAAGAATTATTATTTAATTCTCCGTTATGTGGACCTAATTATCGATGTCAGTCACCTTAATTAATAACGGTTAAATATAATGTTCCGGGTTTTTAGTAGGAGTAATAGATTAAGTGGATTAAGGTTAATGTTTACAGGCCATTAACATATCAGGCCCACTTATCTTATTAAGCCCCTCCTGCCACCTCTCTATATAAGCAACACCTGTTTGTTCTTTAACCTAATTCATTTCATATTAAGAAACACACATAAAGAAAGTGAATTAGAGAATAAGGAAGGCAGCAGAAGGCAAAACAATAAGGGTTCATCTTTTATATTTCTCAAGTGATTTTATTATCAGATCTAATGGCTACATCACGTAAGTACCTTTCAGTAATTATTGCTTTAATCAAGATCCTATAATTTATGTTTACAGGTAGATGTCGTTTGTTCGTACATAATGTGAGATGGGTAGATAGCTTACTTATATTATTATATGTACACAAATTATTTAAAATATTACTTGTTCCTTTATCTATCATTTGGAAAAAATAATAATAATAATTTTTTCTCTACCTAATTGTAATGAAGTGCTGCGTATCACATATATTTTCTCTACCTAATTATTTAAAATATGAGTTTTTCAACGTGATACCCCGTGTTTTTCCGAATTCTATATGATACCCTTTACCTTTTGAAAACATCACTTATACCTCTAAACTCATTGAAAACTTATTAAAATACCCAAAATGCTAATCCGCCATATTTAAGTGTTCGCTTTATGCACTTTTTATGGATATTTTGGCGATAATTTGTCAAACTATTATCACAAATATCGTCTACTCGATCTTAAATACATTTTACTTATTAAATTTAATGATTAGAAAGCTCAAATTTTATTAGTTTGGATATTTTATGAGCAATTAATAAAATATAGAGGTACCTCCGTATCCGCGATGTTTTTAAATATCGAAGGATTTCACGCATAAATCAGAAAAACACGAGATTACCGTATAGAACATCCCAACAAATATTATAACACAAATTCTCATTGAAGACGAGCACTATCCGTCACAAGCTAAAGACGGATAGTGCCCCTCTCACAATATGCAAGTGAGGAGGGAAAGTAGATGACAAATAAAGTTCCCCACTTGCATACTGTGAGAAGGGCACTATCCATCTTAAGGTTATGACGAAATGATATTATAGTATGCGTAGTACATTTAAGTACACATTCCTAGGAGTAGATTAATTGCATAAATAGATCCGACAAACTATTCAACTCTTTCTCTTAAAATACAATAAATGAGATTGACTCATTGTCAAACAATTATAGAAAAGAATACTCTAATTTGCAAAGGAGAAGGTTCAGGGTGACTAATAAATGACTCAAAGTGGATTGAATTATTAATGGGCATGCTTGTCCATAGAGAATGTTTGAGTGGACCCTCTGAAGACCATGTGAACTAAATTTAGATGCGTTTCTCCGTTCCCCCCCTCTCCTTTTAATGTTTTTCTTAACATACTATACTTTTGACAATATGTTAAGTCGTTATGTTCGAATAGATGCCAAGCAATTAGTCTTATCCTCCCGGAGTCCCGTCAATGATTTACACTTTTCTTTTTTGGATATCACTACGATCCCGTTTTCCAGCCTTGATCTCATCAATGACTATTAGACAATCGCTTTTAATGATGACCCTCATCTCCCCCGCTCTTCTAGCTTCCTTCATGCCGTGCCATAACGCCATAGCCTCCGCAAATAATTGAATCCCACACCTGAATAGAGCATACCCATTTTGCTCTTCCTCCTTCATCCATACAAACAAGTCCCCACCCCACACCGGCCTCATTCAGCAACCATGCATCCACGTTAATATTTGCTACGCCCCCCATCGACCTTCTCCATTCCGACTCTCCATCCTCAGTTCCTCACTACTCTCAACACGCCCTTCTATTTCTCTCTTGCCGTTCTTATCCTCCTCCCTTACCAACCGCTCCCTCTTCAAAATGCCACGACCTTCCCCGCTCCCTACCATCTCAGCAACCATCTCTGTCACCCTATTTATTAGCCATTCCGCTCGTCAGTCTCCATCCTCGAAGACCGCCTTTCTCCTCTCTCTGATGGCCCAACACCATGTCATAAACAATACCTTTTCTCGCCTCCCAAGTTCCCGAAAAACCTCTTCTATCCACTCGATCTGATCCCTCACATTCAACCCCCTTGCCATCGAATGAACCTCACAACCCAGCCCGACCCAACCCCCCCTCCAACCCAACAACCCACCCACAATCCCTAACCATGTGGAGAAAAGTCTCCACACAGCCATGGCATCATGGGCACGATGAATCCGTCAATTCCATATGGGCTGCCAAATTTCCTTTTATGGCTAAAGCTCCATTACATAGCTTCCAAAAGAAGACTTTGATACGAGGTATCACGTCCACCTTCCAAATACAATCCCATAACGACTTATCCGCGTACAAGGCCGATTGCCCAGCATCATTAGCCCCGTCTAACGAGAGCATTTTATAGGCCGACCGAACCGAGTACTTTCCAACTTTCTCTTCGCCCCAAAACCATTCATCTCTTGTGCTAGTTTCTCCTAATCGGGTATTCAGGATTCGGTCTTCTCAAAAGGAAGGAAAAGTTCATCGATCACCCAACCGTCTCACGCACCACCACCCTCAATCATCAAATCAGCGACCTTCATATCCACCCTAGTGTCACCTCTAGGCGAGATAACTTTTTAATCGTTGCTATTGTATGTCCTAACATTTGTATATGTATTCCACGCACACTATCCTTTAAATTCAGTAACGATCTAAACCTTTAATACATTCGTTAATTAAGTACTTGTACCTTTTTCATTTATGTATGTCTAGCTCGCTCGTTTGTTTACCTTTCTATAATATGTACACTTTTGATGGGTAATTAGATCACCTAATGAAACTATTGTCTACTTGTCATTCAATATCGCCACTCACAAATGGTCTCATTATCCCCTCTTCTTAGTATTTATGCTAAAAGTAAAGGTAAACAAATGAAGTGAAAAAGTATTTTTTTGGAAAATGTGATAGCGACATCCGGTATGACCAAGATTCCGCGAGACCCTCTCACATGTATATATATAGACCTGGCAAAACTGACCCGACCCGAATAACCCGACCCGATAAGGCTGACCCGAGACTCGAAAGCGACCCGGAATTGCCTGACCCGAGGATGACCCGAAACCCGAATTGACCCGACCCGACCCAGACCCGACCCGAACCTTGACTGACCCGAAAGAGACCCGACCCAAAATAACCCGACCCGAAACCACCGACCTACACACGACCCGATTTGAAATGATCCTAAATGACCCAATTTATTGTGATTAGGGGTGATAATGAGACGAGACGACCCACGTGCAGCTCAAGCTCGGCTTGGTCCAAGTCGACCCGTGCCAGTTTGCCTCGACACGGGCTTGACTCGAAAACTAACTTAATCAATTTGACGTGAAAATGGCCTAAATAAATCGGATATGAATCTAAAATAACCCGACCCAAAATGACCCATACCCGAAATGGCCCAGACCCGAAGTGACCCAAACCCGAAACTGACCCAAACCCGAAAGCGACCCGACCCGACCCGACCCGACCCGACCCGACCCGAAAGATTGAGCAAACCCGAGATGACCCGACCCATATCGACCCGACCCAAACCCGACCCGTTTGACCCATTTGCCAGGTCTATATATATATGGAACCAGTAAAAATGGTGGATTTATATATATATATATATATATATATATATATATATATATATATATATATATAAAAGACCACTAAAATGGTAGACCTATATAAGAATATGTGGAATATCAGCGATACTAGGTGTGGCCCTATCATTCTTTTTTTCAAGTTGAATTCCCATTTGCTTCATGCAAGTGTTTTTCAAGGCTGGAAGATTCTCAATCTCTATCCCCAAAATAGATAAAGATGTCAGACCTGACACCCTAACATTGAAAGAGAGAGGGGTGAGATAGATGCCACACTAGTAATAACTCATCCATCAATTGTCCCTTGATGATTATATAGAAAAATGCAAATAAAAGGAGGTAACTAATTGAGCAAATTTTAAAAAAATAGCATATAATATAAATAAAAGTAATAGATTAAACAATTTAGCTAAAAAAAAAAACAAGCTCTTGGACTCAGAATATGTAACTATAAACTATCTCATGTTTAATATTGATACAAGATTTATATCAAACACATCATTAGAGAAGGATACAACATAAAGGAAGATGATAGGAGAAGGTATGAATATAGACAATGAGTACTCTTTTGGTCTTGTATTCACCTCTTCTTCTATCTCAACTAAGGAAACCCTCTAATTAACTATAAAACCCCAAAACCCTAAATAAAAAAAAAGCATTAAATTAAAAACTATCTATCAACTACTTGAATATATGATTAAAATAGTACAACATATATAAAATACAGAAAATTTACCCACCCCCATATATAAAATATAAGTTAGTCTTTAAAAATCACAAACAAGTGATAACTAACAATATAAAGTTTTAATAAAAATGAAATGTAAAGTTAAGAGGATATGTAAATATTTTCTGCCCTCTTTAATTTTGAATTTCACCATGTTCCACCACCTAACATGCCACTCCAATATCCAGAATGATGATGATTATGATCATGGTGATGATCATTTCCATTGCCTTTACTTTGATCATCATCATCATCAATATGTTCATCATGATGTTGCTGAGTATTGGTTGCAAGCTTGTTCATATCAGCAAATGGAAATAAAAGCCTTGCACCATTTCCAACAATATTATTATTATTACTACTACCATTTTGTTGTTGATGATGATGATCATTTGACCCATCCATATTGTTGTTATGATCACTTGGTGATGAAAAAATGTTCATACTTGGCTTGAATTCTTGCAAATTCGGGTATCCGGATTGATAAAGGGTACTTGAACCCGGCATTGGCATATGGGCAAACGGGTTCAAGTTCCCTCTAGAAGCAATTCCTGTCCTAAGTAGCTCAAGGGCTGAAAATGGAGTTGTAGTAGTTGTAGTTGTTTTTGTTGAAATTGAATTATTATTAGTAGAAATATTATTCGGATTTAAATTGATAGGTGGCTCATGATTTTCATTGGGGTTGTGATTTCCTTCAATTTTAGGCAATTGATGATGTTGATGATCAATATGATGATGAAATAGACTTTGCATTGGAAAAGCAAGGTTAAGATCATGACCTTCAAGGAACTTGATATTAGGGTTTTGAGAGGATGTGAGTAAATGAGACAATGAAGTTGGTGGGTTTAGGTCAGGGATCATTAGCTTATTGTGCATTGATGGTAATGAAGTGTTGATTGATTGCGACGGTGGCGGTGTTGATGCTAAAATTGATGAAGAAGAGGAAGATCTTTTGTTTTTCCTTGAGCCACCACCCACAGGAACACTCCTAAGGGACCCACCTTGAGTCCAATACCTTCTACAAGTCTTGCAAAAGTACCTTGGTTGAGTGAGGCTATAATTGTTGTAGTAGCAAAACTTGGTGTTAGTGGATTGGCACCTTGGACAACCTATGTTTTGATCTTTTTGAGGCCTTGTTCTTCTTTCTAGTGCTTGTTGTTGTGTTAAACCTCTTGAATTTGTTGGATTGTTTGGATTATTAGTAGTATTTGGTGTAGTAGGACTAGTTACTTCTTCCACTGGCCTTTGTTGCATATTACTAGCCATTTGCTAATATCCCCACAACAACCAAGAAAAGGGAAAGTAAGTTACAAAAGTTGTAAAGAAAAGAACAAAAATGGTCATCTCATCTCACTATTTAACTAAATTGAATTCAACACACAAAAAGCTAAGTAATAAGATTTATATAATGAGATAATGAGGTGAAAATTCACACCCAACACCATAAAATGACTTTCTTTTAAGATTGAATTTAGAAAAATCGTACGTATTAACGAATTGATATGATAATTCAGGTTAGCCGATCCCGAACTATTTTGAAATTCAAGTTTAGTTGTGTACTAAATTAAAAAAGGAAGGTTACAAAGAAAGAACAAAAAACATGATAATTACTAATATTGCCTTTTTCTTTAAGCAAGCTCCCCTTTTCATCCATCACATAGCCAAAAAGGGTTTGGAAGAAAAAAAAAAGTTAAAGTTAAAGCATTTCATGGTTCAAGAACAAGCTTGAGAGTTCAACAAAACAACAAACAAAAAAGGGAAAAATAAAGAAAGAAAGAAAAGGGAAGAAATAAAAACATAGATATGACTCCATACAACATCTTTCAATTCACAGAAAAGTTTCATGCATATACAACAAAATTTCACCAAAAAACTTTTAAGTAAAAATCACTTTATAGTTAGTGTATTTTTAATTTGCATCATAACCTAAAGTCTAAAGATAAACCAAACTCTTGTCAAGAAATAGTAAAATAAGTTAAAAACAGCAAAAATAAAACATTTAGTGAAAAAACAAAATATATATTTATATAAATGATATAAATAAAAAGATGATGTATATATGTGTACCTGTGACCACTGAGCAGCATCCATGAATACAAAGGAAAAAAGGTGAAGAAAAAAGGCAGAAGATAATGTCTTTTGAGGAGAAAGTAAGAGAAGAGAGAAAGAGGAGAAAAACAAATGCCTTTAATTTGTCTGTAGACTGTAAATAAAGAGCCCTAATTCTGCAAGAAAGAATGTTTCTGATTGTTTGTGTAATGGATTTATGCGTTGGCTTTCCCTTTATGATGTAAGAGAGAAGATTTTAGTCTTCATTTTTTTTATTTTTAATATACATTTATCTCATCTATTTGTATATTGTCGGCTGATCTCAATTTTGAAAACTTTCTAATTAAGTATTAGTGAGTTAATTAAAGTTCTTCAAAATAGTATTATTACCGTTTTTAATATATAAATAAATCCGTATATAAGGTGAGTATTTATATCCAATTATAGTTTATTTATCTCGATGTAGAGGAAAGTTTTTTGACATTGTAATTATTTTAAGATAAATTTTTGTGTCTTTCGAAAAGCTACTCTACTTACACATAAAGAAGAGAAAATTCATGAGCATATAAATCTGACAAATGATTATTCTAACTTAACAAAAGTTCTCGTGTTTAAGTCCTCGAAATACAGTAGTATTTAAATTCATGAGGGAGAGTTTGACCGTCTTCGTGGTCATACCCGGCTCGAATTCATATTAAAAGAAAACCTCTAAAAAAACATAGAAAAGACAAAAAAACATATTATAAAGATTAAGATATAAAGAGTACAGTTTTCACGAAGAACACATAAAATTTTCTAATTGGTTGCGGGTGAAAGTGTGAGTGGGTTGTTTAGACGTTTCATTGTGTTCCTATTGATTTATATGCTAAATGATCCTGTTCACTCACAAGTAAATAGATTAATAGATTTTAGTAATGATGGTGTTAATATTTGAGATTATTTTAGATATAAATGGAGATGGTGGAGCGCCTTAAAACATTATAAAATATTGTTTCTTTGTGGAATTAAGATGTGGGCTTACTGTGGTGGGTTCTGCTTTTTGACCACAAGATAGGGGATATAAATGCTTTTATTCTTGGTTTTTGTCACCTTTCTACCTTTCACAAATTCTCATTTGGATAGGTTTATATGTCGCAAGCTTCTGCCGGTAAAATTTTGTCCATATAGATAGACAAGATAAAAACATAGTGTTTAGAGAATACCATTTTATTTTGTTTTATCTACCTATATGAATAGTACTTAACATGTTGCAAGCTTGTGCGTGACGGATATTCCGTCACAATTCACAAAATACACTTGCTGCCTGCCTTTTAGGTTTTATATTTCTTTTTTATTATCTTTTCACCCCTTCACTATTTTGATCTACTATATGCTTCTAAATTCTAATACATGGCTGATTAGAGTTTGTACGTTTGGCTAAATATTGAGCTCCATTTATATTGGTTAGATATGTTATTTCTCATCTTTAAGATAAAAAAAATCCAAGTAATAAAGGGACCTTATTTCCATACTAAATTTTACGGTACCAAGGTCACTATTCATGTTTAGATGGTACTTACTGTACATGAAATATCGGGTACATATGATGAAGTCGTTGAAGGTGGTATTAGCGATTCAATCATGATTTTTTGGACTTATTCGTCAATCACCAATTGACCTTAAAGACGGAACAACCTGTCTTGTGCTTAAGACGGATCAAGTCTCTCTCATAAAGTGCAAGTGGGGGGACAAGTAGGAGGCAAATGGATCCCCCACTTGTCTCCCACTTACACCTTCTAAAAGGGATTTGACCCGTTTTAAACTTAAGACGGATCGTCCCGTCTAAAATGAAAATTTGTTCTCGTCAATATATCTTCTTATTACTTCGTAGTACTTTCATAACACTAAGATGTGTTGCTAAAAATTAAAGAAACATATACTAACACTAAAGATGTGTTAGTATATATTGTCAATATTCTTCCGTTAACATGCGCATTTTCCATTTTCTCTTAACTAAGAAAACAAGTTTTTTCAAATGTGAATATATATGATGGCTTTAACAGGTAATGTTAACGTCATTACTATTTTTGTTAATGTCACTCAAATTGTGAAAGAATAAATAATAAAATATTTATATAATTGCCTTGTAATTGAGTGACATTAACAAAAATGGTAGTGATGTAATTATCGCCCGTCATTAACCAATATGTATACTCTAATTGATACAAGCACATGTTCCATCTTCTCTTAAATAAAAGAACAAGTTTATTCAAAAGGATTCCCTCCAAATCCACCAACACTTCAATAATAAGGAGAAAAATGAATATATGGTATTATAAGTTTATTTATTTAGAAAAGGAAACAAACAGAAATTTTAAAGCTATTTCGGCCATGTGATAAACTTCAAGTAATAACATTAATATTTTTAATTTAAAATAAAACCAAAAATAAACAATATCAGTGGACATGCCATAATAAGTCCCGTGAAAGTAATCACCATTTTATAGCATTCGAAAAAAAAGTAATTTCCCATTTATAAATTAAGATATATACTTACACTAAAATGTGTTGCTAAAAATCACATTAAATAAGTGTCACTATTCATAAAATTATGAAGGGAAAATAGAAAAATAGAGAAACATAAAAAAATTCCTTTAGTATTTTATTTAAATATATTTTGACGTTAAAAATATGAAAAATCAATCAATTATATAAATAAATTAACTCTTTTTAAGCTTTCTTTTTTATACTATAAACTAATATTTTGTAATGTTCAACATCAAATGAATAAGTATCAACTCTTTTTTATCTTTCCGTCTTATATAAACTAATATATTGTAATGTTCAACATTAAATATAATATTATTTAACTTTTTGTGCATTTTTTATATTGTCTCCTTAAAACACCATACAATTGCATGAAATTTAAACTAAGTTAATTACACCAACATATTTTGCATGGAGGGAAACAACCTCATAAATAACTTTCCCTTCAAATAGGTTGGTTTAGGTTTTGAGGGATTAATCTAATTTGTTTTTCTTTATATGATCGTCAAAAGAATACCAACTTTGAATGTTTGATCACTTTGTAAATCAATTTCTTTCACAAACGCTTTAGGCCTCAAGCTTTCTTTCAAATTTAAACTAGCCACATAAAAGTTTATGTTTAACACAAATTCTTATTTCAGACGGAGTAATTCCGTCTGAAAAATAAGACGGGATTATGTTGCCACTTTTTGATAAAATGTAACCACAGCTTATATCAACTTGTTTTCAATAGTGGTTACATCTAACTGTAAAGTGGTTACAAAATTCCGTCTTATTGCTTCAGACCAAAATGGTCCGTCTGAAGCAAGACTGTTTAACCCAAATAGTACTAATGTTTCCTCTATCTTACTTTATGATATTAATTATTATTAGTGGTTTGTTCCCTGCTAAGACTCTCACAAAGTCACAAGTCACAAGAGACCAACTTTTTTGGTGCCCCATTGGCTTTTGATTCTGGAGAATTTTTCCAGCTAAATCCCATTGGATTTTCACTCAAATATAATTATATTATAATAAAATCCAGTTGATTTTATCGTCTTTGTACAAATTTAATTGTAGATGACTTAATCCAAGAGTTTCTAAATCACTATTTCGTGAGGGTGGATCGGACTGAATGCATATATAGTGAGTCAGTGACATATATACATACATACTCCGTATAGTTGAAGTCATGATAAGGACCTGTACATTTAAACATTCCTGTTAAGGACTTGAAACTTAACTCCGTTAAATATCTCATGTCATAGCTAAATACTCCATCCGTTTTTTTAATGATGTTTCCACTTCTTGAATATATATGAGGAGCATTTTAATAAAATGAGAACATCAATATGATATAAAGGAATTGTCGTCGTATTGCCTGACCCTCTTTTACTCGTCATTTTAGGTTGTGGATTAAATCGACGTCGACCATCTATAGAAACGAGACGAATGGTAATGCGATAGTAAAAACGGATATGAAATTCAAAGAAGTAATTAAAGTATGAACACGAGAGATTGGTGAGGCGGAAACCCAATGTGGGAAAAACCGCAGGGGAGTCGGAATCCCGCCAAATATGCACTATAATCGAGAGGAGTTTCCTTTAGTATCGAGCCCTTGTGTCTCGATGGATCCACTGGGTGGCACGCCTTCAAGATCCAGTTTGGTGACTAACTCTGATGGAATTAGTCGGAATGGTCCCCCTCCAGCAACTTGTTTCGTAGCTGCATGAGGTACTGGAATGGGTGCAAATTTTGCTCGTGCTATAGCTGCGATCTAGGCCTTGAGGTCCTGGCTATCTTCCTTCAGACTCTGCACTGCCTGACGGAGGGTGTTCATTCCCTCGATCATTATCTGTATCGGATCTGGTGGAGGAGGTCCTGCTTTCTTTTAGGCTTTCTTTGACGGCTCCTCCTGGGTCTGGGCGCTGACCGTAGTTTCCATTGTATTGGGGCTTCCCTCCTTGGTGGATCTTGGCGGATCGAACATGCCTGCTGGCTTGGGAATCCGTGGCGGCTGGGAGAGTGACAGCGTGGTCTTTGGAGACATACTGGCAGCAACCATCAGGCTGGCGGAAGGCAGTGCACTGACTGGACCTGCTGTTGATGGAGGTAAACTTCCTTCAGAAGGCTGGATGAGTGCTTATGGGGTGCTTGATGTATTCTGGTTGGATCCAGACATGCTGACGGACAGACTTTTGCGAAATCTGACTATAGGAAATGATCAATATGCCCCACGGTGGGCGCCAAATTTTTTTGGTAAAAAGTTACCGAGTAGGTTATTTTAGGTTGTTGATTAAAGCGACCATCTATAGTAACGAGACGAATGATAATGCGATAGTAAAAACGGATATGAAATGCAAAGAAGTAAAGTATGAACACACGAGATTGGTGACGCGTAAACCCAATGTAGGAAAAACCGCGGGGGGAGTCGGGATTCCGCCAAATATGCACTATAATCGATAGGAGATTCCTTTAGTATCGAGAGTACAAGTATTTTTTTGTAAGAAGTATGCTTGGAATGCTAAGTATGGGAGACGAAATTATATATTTTCTAAGTAAGCTTCGGTGAGATTAGGGGAGATGCGATGATCCTCTTGGTTGTATTTTGTGTGCTTGCTTGAGTGTGGAATGAGTGCCTTTTCCTGATGCTTCACTTGGCTTTTATATTATTTCTTCTCTAGGGTTTCTGGTTCTTAACTCCCTCCTTAATTTTAGCAGCAGTTACACATTTGTAGGAGGCAGTTACACCAAAATAGAAGGACGTTGTTGACTCAATTAATTGCTCACTTAATTGCCCCATCGAATACTACTTTAATTGCTCCACAGTAACTAGCTGATATTGACTAGCCGTTATTGAATTTTTCCATTGAATGCACAAATATTCTCGTTTCTTCTCTTCGGATTTTTGCCTCCAGCATTTCCCATTTGTTTCTCCAGATTCTGCCTCCATACTCTAGTTCCAGGTTCTGCCTCCGGACTATGGTTCCAGGTTCTGTCGCCGGGCTCTGGTTCCAGGTTCTGCCTCCAGGTTCCGCTTCTAGTTACTAGCTCAGATTCTAGCTCCATACTCTATTTTGGGTTCTTCTCCCAGATTCTAGCTCCAGACACTACTTTAGGTTCTACTACTAGATTCTGGCTCCAGGTTCTGGCTTAAGTTCTGCTTCTTGATCTTGCCTCCAGGCTCTACTTCCACGTCATTCATCCATGCCATATTGCCAATACAATTCCTTGCTCCACACGTGGTATATACAAATTCTGTGAAATTTGGTCATAACAATTGCCCCCAATTTTCCTCCTTAATCTCAAAATAAGGAGGGAAATTATTCTCCCAGGCTCTGGACGCCGGTGTTACTCTTCTGGTATTATTCGGGCGGAATGAGTATTTGTCTGTTGTACATATAGTTTCAGACGCTGCTCTGTATTCCATACTTTTGGCACTCTAATATGCTCGTTCTCCTTGGAGCATACTATTCTATTATGGCAGATTGGTTTCTGGATCTCCATGCCCCTGCTGGCCTCATCTAGGCTTCTTCTGGCTCTTGACAGTTCCGCTGATCTGGGGGTAATGGCTTGTAGATATTCGGGCAGAGTTTTTCTAGTAGATTCATATTGAACTGAAATAGACAAGCAGGCGAGCTGCCTCTTTTAGGCTCATCATCCAGGCTCACCCCGATTCTGGCTCCTGATGTGTGGCATATGTGCTTCAAGAGGTTACTCGATCTAAGGTTACTCTGGATATGATTTTGGCCCAAATGAGAAAGAGAGCTTTCGCGGCTCCCTCCAAACTTGCTAAGAAAAGAAAGGCAGATCTTGCTTCTACTGCCAGGTCCTCTCCAAGGAAGAGGTCTGCAACAGATCTGGGTTCGGAGCCTGTTCCTGTTGAGGTTACTCTTCTTGCAACCCTTCATCCGTCGACTCGATCTGGTGTCCTGCCTTATCTTTTTCCTGCTAATAACCCTGCACCTAGATTTGCTCGGGCCCCTGGGATTATTGCTAATCATGGGTGCTCCGTTAATGTTCCGCCTGAGACGATGCTCTGCTTTTCGGGCAACTTTGGCAAATCCAAGTCTATAGATCATTGGCCCCAACTGGTTGATTTGCTGCTCCCACGTTCTCGTTCCGTGCTGGAGATGAGGCATGTGAGGGATATTACGAAGCAGGCTGAGAAAAAGCGTCTATCAGAGGTGGAGAATAATCTCCCCCAGACTTTATGTGCTAACTCTTCGCTTGCTGCGGATGCTAAGATGATGAAGGAGAAAGTTTCCAACCGGAAGAGAGCTCTGGCGGATACTGCAGCCTGTGTGACCTGACTTGGATGTACTATCATATTTCGATATGGACTTCCCATAAGAAGAGGACGACACTCTTCTGGAGGAGGAGGTGCTTAGGGCGGGCGTTGCTAATGACAAGGATCCAGCCGTTTCATCTGCCGGTGAGCAGGCTCCTTTAGTTCAGGCTGCAGCTGAACAGAGCCCTGGTGGTGCTGGTGTTGGAGCTAGTGTCCTCCACAGTTAGTGCAATAACATAAATAAATTTCTATAGGTTCACAGGGTATACTTTGTATTATAATCAGTTGATTAACGTTTATCAATAACGGTTGGCTTGCTAGATAAGTTTGACGTTATTGTCATACAGATGGCGATGATCAACTGGTCCCTAAAAGTCACACCTAAAGGATGTGTTTGAGAGATGTGATTATTTGAGAAAATAATCATATTGATGCCTTCTTAAATGACTAAAAGGTTAGTCGATGTTTTTGACTAAAAGGTTAGTCAATGTGATGATGACAGATTATTTAATAACGATTAAATAAAGTTAGCTGAGACGAATTAACTGTAATTCGTAAATTGAATATAAAATGTTATATTTAATTGTTGTATATAATGTAAGCTAATTAAACATAAACCGTTATAATTAATTGGCAAATTATAAATATACGGATATTTATAACTAATGATGTATTATAGTGATGTCGGTCCATGACAAATGACAATTATAATATATTACATTATATTGGAAGCTAAGATAACCGAAACAAAAGTGTCCAGATACACTCTGTTTTTCGGTCAATGGGTGGTTATATTGAGGAGAATAAAATCTCCCCAATAAACCTAATGGTGCCGTGAGAAAGCAAGGGAAGAGGAAAAATTTAGATTTTTATTCTAACCCTAATTCATTCTCTCTTGTGCCTCCATCATTCACATCTCACAAAAAGAAAAGAAACAGTATTCTTTTCTATCTTTTTCTAGCAAAACATAAGGCATATCTTGATCAATCTTGGGTGCAACGATTAGGAGATATCAAATTTTGATATTTGTTCTTAGGCCATTAAAGCAAGGACTAAAGGTTATTTCTAATCTCTCGCTTATTATGCATTTTCTTTTATGACTATTAATCATATAATCATAATTTCATTATAATCCTGAATGATTTAAAGGGAAGTATACGGATATTTTCCCACAAGTGGTATCAGAGCCAAAGGGCTATGAAATTGTTTATATGATTTTCGTAAATATTGAATTTGTATAATTCTTAATAAAAAAAAATTTCAATTCGGCAAAATTTTTTTTATGTCGTATGTTTTTTTTTTTGGGGGTTCCATTTTGATTCAAATATTGTTATTTTAAAAGGTTGAGATAATAATATATGAATTTGTAGATGTTTTGATTTAATAATGATTGAATTAAAACGTAAATGGAATTTGATATGAATGTTAATGAACATCCTTTTGCTTTATATTTTCGGTATAAAATGATCTAGATATTCATGTTAAAAGGTTAATTTGAATCATCTAGTTTGTATCAATGTTTAATATCGATTAGATATTGTTTGTTTGTACCGATCTAGTTAATATAAGCATGATCGAATTAAAACCGATTTAGTTGATTTTTTTTTTTGCTGCAAGTGTACTGTTCACAGTTAAAAAAAAAAAATTTCTGTTTTTTTTAGCGGCGTTTTTGTGAAAAAAAAGAATTAAAAGAGTTTTTTTGGTTTTTGTATAAACCGAAAGAAAAAAAAAATGGTACCTTATGAACAGTAATTATATAAAAAAAAAAATTTGTTTTTTTTTTAATTAACCAATTTTTGTTTCGTACATTATAAAGATAATGTATGATTGTTTTTGTGAAAAAGTTCACAAAATTTTTGATACCATGTTATTTTAAAAAGGTTTAAAATAATGTTGTTGTAATTCATATTGATTATGAATTTCATTGGATTTTGATTAAAATCTCGTGATGAATTACGGAATTGTCACATGATTTAATGGTGGTTTGGATAATTAATCAACATTATTTATGCATTATGCTTTGTATGATTAATTTTTAGTTGATGCTTTTATTATGTTGAATGTTGTTTGAATGATTTAATTTTACGCATTTTTGTACAATCAGTTGTAATTTACTAGTGTGGCCTTAGTAGATTATGTTTTCGTAATGATGGAAACATAGTCTTGGTTGTATTTTGAGATCTCGTATCTCCCCTTTGTAATTTTAATTTTTGGAATCATTTTGAATTAGAATGTAAATAGGTTTACATTTGTAATTTTTAAAATGTATTTTGAGAAGATTCAAGATGGAGATCGGATGGCTCACTCCCGCTATTTGGACCAAGATGGAACATCAAGACAAGCTTCTCGGGTCCAAGGGTGGATTCCAACTTATATTTTGTTCATTTTGGTAGTTAGGCCACACTAGGTGTTTTATTTTGCGTTTTATTTTTTTATTCTCGTTGCTTTATTCACATGATAGATAATTGCATCATATTCCGCCTAAACCAAACCACCTAAAAATGCATGAAAAATAATTCATACAGTTTGAATATTTTAATCTTGGACATACAGATGTCACTCGCTTTTAGGGCCATCACCTTAGTTTAAATCATTCACGCAATGCTAGACTTTCGTTCACTTAAAATGAATTAAAATAAAGATGATGGGATCTTCCTCTAAAACTAAAATTGAGATTAGTCTTTCTAGGGAAAACTACTATGAACCCCTTCTTCGTCGGAAGTCATAATATGACCCCTTCTACGTTGGGTAAGTAGTGAGTATTGACCTATTTTTATCTCAACATTATAGTACGAGTAATATCTCGTGATTATGATGGACTATAGATAAAATTTACAGAAATTTATCGACCAGGAATTCTAAAAGTAGAATTAGCCAAGAGGTTGGCTTATCAATTTACAGAAATTGAGTCTTGGGATCATTTATATAATTCTTGAGGGAGGTCAATTGTATAAATGCATGAGTCATCGCATTAAACAGTTTTTCCATTAGACTCAAATTTAAAACGATGAATACTTATCATATTTATTTTCTTTTTCACAGTTTTTGAATTCGTTATATACAGATATAACTGCTAATAACAAATGGCTGGCCATACTGATTACCCAATGCCAAGTGCCACGCTCGGACGTGAGTCCTGGCTTAAGATTTTCATGGACAATATGAATCAGTCAACGCGACTGAAGAATAACGGGTCCAACTTTGCGGACTGGGAGGTGGCATTACGGAATGCTGCCATTGCTGACGGTAAGCTCAAGTACTTGACTGAGCCACTACCGCCCAACCCAGGCCCCAATGCAGGAGCCAATGAATCACTTGCTTATAGTGATTTCATGATGGAGGCGGGTGCGATAAAGAACGTACTCATCTTTTTAATGGAATCAAATTTGCAAAGGCGATTCATTGCCCATGGTGCGAATAAGATTTTCACCACGCTCTCTAACGAGTTCTCGAAAGCTCCGAGGATCGTTAGTTATGAGCATACCTGTCGCTTCTTTGAGGCGAAACTCCAGAAGGGCCAAGCGATTAGCCCACACATTCTTGATATGATTGAGAATGTCGAGAAACTGGAGGCACTTGGTTGCAAAATCGCTGAGAAGATCGTCATAGACCGCGTTCTTCATTCACTTCATGATGGTTTTGCCCTTTTCAGGGCAAATTACTATATGAATGATATGAAGAAGAGTCTTC
>JAIUZE010049966.1:0-13246 GCA_022085475.1 Heliosperma pusillum
TGGATTGTTTACCTTACTCAACATTATTGTTGACCCTCTTTTGTTTTTGTCCTTAATTGGAACTGCTATGACCACTATTGTGAGAGCAGATCGTGTGACAGGTAATCCAAGGAACTAGGACGTGGGAACCACGGGAGAGAGCGCGCGTTACTGTTTTTATTGGAAACCAATGTTTAGACAATTATCTTTATTTTGCATCATGAAACTTATTCGCTTCCGCAAACATTTGGATTTGGTTGTAACCAGATTTTACTCTTTGGTTTTTAATTCACATGGACATTTACCCCTTTGAATTACATGATTTAAATACTTCTACTACAATTGGTTCAAATGTGACACATCCATATTCCGAATTTTACATGAAAACTCTATTTTTAAATATAACGGATTATGGGGGTGTTACAAAGTGGTATCAGTGGGGTTTCCTTCTTGGATAGGTGATTAGATCTTCATATCTCTTCACCGCCCGTGAATCGACCGACCTAAGTAAGTATTTTCAAAAAGTTTTTTTTAAAAAAAAAAAAATAATAACGATAATAAATGACGTGTGTGAGATGAGTGTGGGATTGTATGGGACGTATGTTACGAATTGTTGGAATCGACATGACTAATTGAACATTATGATTTGTAAAGGATATGGAAATGGTATGCAATGTTGCATGTTAATATGATTTGAAGTGAAATTGAGCATGCACATAATATGGTGTTATGGAATGGAATCTTAACTTGTGATGGTACTTGAGATGTTTAACATATTGAATTCGTTGAGATTATATACATGAGAATTTATCTTATAATTCAAATTGTAATATGATGAGGATCATTATTGGGAATATATTGCATGATATGGCTATTGGTTCTATTTGGAGTGGTAACAAGATGTTACAGTTTTAGTGATTATATAACTAATTGAAGACGTGAGCTGTAAATTGTTTTAACACTAATGAATTATAGAGATTATGGATTTTGAGACTTGATATTACAAGTGAAGATTTACGTGGGAGTATAATCCTAGATTTAAAAATGACAAATAATATAATTAAAATCAAATGTTGCACTACTTATTAGCCTTTGGTATTGGTTGTTGTGATGAGACTTAAAGTGGAACTATGCTAGTATTTAATTGAGGTTATAGATTGTGTAAAGAGTTTGGACAATAAGTGGGGATTAAAATTTTGGTATATATAAGGAAAGTGAAAGTATAGTAGGTATATTTGAACATTCTTTAAGGGACATTGGCTATAGGATCAACGTAATAGTACATTTTATTTAGGAACCTTAGTGTGTGGAGAATATTTCATATGGTAAGGAGGGATATTGTTAATTAGTTGATGATATGCAAGAAACTGATGTAAAAGAGCTTACTTGAAAAGTTAGTTAGACTTTATAACAAGGATAACTTTGAGAGGAATTTGGAACTTAGGGAAGTCTGCATGACTGAATACACCTATTTGTGGTTGCTGATTAAGAAATCTTGGAAATTTATGAGATGTAGAACTAAATATTTCTTCGTAAATGGGCGATGAATTGAGGTATTGATAAGTATGTTATTGTTGTTATAATGATACGAAATTTATTGAGATATATCAGTAGATAACGTTTCTTGAAAGACTATTGTACCAATGATTCGATTTAACTTGGTGGATTATCAAGAACTATTTAGTTGAAAAAAAAATGAACATTTACGCTATTATATTTGAGAATGATGATGATGTAATGTGAAGATCTGTAGTTTAGAGATAGCATGTGTAGAAAATAACTGATGAGAGGTACTAGCTGAGAGAATCGAGGTAATATGACTTGCTCAACTGGGATGATATTTATGATGTGGATATTAAAGGTGATTGTGCTTCGAATGACGAAAAGATATTGGAATAGAGTATAATGCAATAGAGTATGATGTTATCAAATTGACTCCACTTAATGCACTGAATGGTATTTTGAGGATAAGTGTAAGGACTATATTGGATCAATGATGAAGTTGAGTTGTCGAGATGTAAATCGTAATTTATGGGTTAATAATACATTTTGGTGGAGAATTTCGTAGATTTAAATGAGAGGGTAGATACTTCTTTTGCTTTAGTATGACCAAGAAATTAAATAGGTATGACATTGATGATTTAGGTCGCAACATGACTTTGAGAGAATGAAAGCTTAGCACAAACGGTTGTGGTTCTTAATTGAGGAGAATAGTTTGAAGTAATTAGTATTAAGAGATCACTTTAATTTTGGTATACATGAGCATGAAGAACAATTTAAACGTTTGGGATGAGTAGAACAATGGCGTGGAGTGATGTAAGTGATCTTTATTGAGGTGTGCTCAAGAACTAGTTTACTTATGGTGATAGTTATTTGAATTTGCGAAAAGAGTTGAAAGAATAATCTATTGGTTGTAATTATGTAAGGTATATTTGAGGCTCATATGCGTGATGCATATAAAGTCTGGTTTTGTTTAAATTTAAAGGTAATTAGAATGAACAGTTTGTCCGAGTACGGTATGTTATAATATTTGACCTCTTTGAGATGCTCCTTTAGACCTTGTGGACAAATTAGTGACAAAGATAAATTTACATGTTTGAGCTAGCTTACTAACCACACCATGAAATAAAGGAGTTAATTAGTTGAATGAATATGAAGCATGTAGAGTGACAAGAGATTATGTACGGGGAACAAAAAAAAATATAGTGTGATTAACTTTATTAAAAGAAGCAGAGTAGATAAGATCTGTAATTTGAGCTTATAGATTGAGATCATGATAACTATGAGCTATATAGTCTAACTAGCCATAAAGAGTCGCTGATTAATTCTAATCAAAGAAAGGGAGAGGATATACGCCACTAGAGAATGCAAGAGGAGGTGATGAACACGAGGAAGAGTGTGATCTAGTGCGGAATTCAAGTGGGATTTCAATGGTGATAATTATGAGGATTTATGTTGTACACGTGAGTACAGTCTGGTTATTAGGAACATACAAACTAATTATATCGTGGATATTTATAATAATTTATCTAAGACAATAAAGGGTGAATATTAGCTTAGGCAATTATTAGTCTATTTATTATTCATACAAAGATGGATACTTGAGTGGGTACAGTGTTGACCTACTGACTATGATATAGATTGATTGGATAACCTTGGATGCTTAGTCCTGATGGTACAAATGACTGTTGAGGTATCAGTTGTATGAACGGTAGAACGAGATTACGTATACACTGTTGATATTTAGTTTTAAGGAAGAATTTCAATCATGTGAATAATAATGTGAGGTGTTATACATACGATTGTTGTCTAAATAACTGGGTATGATATAAACGCTACATGTAATAGAATGAGATACATCCATGACATTGAAATCGATTTGAGATCTTTAAGTCTCATATGTTGAAGGAGTGAAATGAGACACTATTTGTTTAAATGATATCACCAAATATTATATCTCTATCTTTTATTGGAACGAAAGTAGTATGTTTAGAAAGAATAATAGTTATAAGAAATAGAATGGACACTGGGGTAGTAGCTAACTGTGTGGCGTGATCTTGTGTAGTAAGTTGGATATTTACGTGTCCTAAGATATTAAGAACAAGCGATTACCCATATACTTGAAAGAACTCTAGTTAGAGTGTGGATTCAGTAAAGAGGCGTAAGATTATGAATAATTGTGAAAAGAGAATGTAATGTTGCGAGAAGTAAAAAGAGGATATGAGGCTTATATACAAATTTTCACCAAAGAGCAAATGGATATATATAATATTTGTGATGAAGTTAAGGATATGATTAAGGATACGTATTTTATGGAAAAGTAATGGACATGACCAATGGAACTTAAGTGAAAGATAGAAGTTCGACGTAATAACACGATATGGATTGTGATTCTTGAGGAACACTTGGCTATTTGAGGTAAACGTTATAACAATTTGTAAAGAGTTTTCGTTGTTGTTGGAGGCTTGTAGCATGTGAAGAAATAAGGTTTTAAGTAAGTTATACTAAGAAAAATGTTATCAATTATGGTAATTAACCAATCGAGGAAATCTAAGGGTCAATTTTTGAGGAAACCTTATTGACCCATTAGTGATTTGACGACAATAGAGAATGCTAAAATTAGTAGTCTATGTGTTGGTTTTAATGATCAATCAGGGATTTGAGATATACCATAGTTTTGTGGATGCGAGATGACGGAGAAATGAATTGTGAAGTTTTCAAATAACGGTTAATTAAGACCGCTAAATTAATTTCAAGATTTGATACATGGAGTGTTATGAGGCTTAAGGTGAATGATGATACAACAGTTTAAATTCGAAGAATTAAGTTAATGATTACTAGAATTTCATACGGAATTAGATTTAATGAAATTATTAATAGATGTATATGATTTGGAGATTTGAGGATAAAAATTTGTTTCCATTTTTGAGGTAAAACAGATTTAAGAGTTTTGGTTTAAAGGTGTTACTAAGACCGCAAGAGGTTAATGGATTTTGTGGAACACGTGTATATGTGTAATTGTAGATGAAAATAATAAAGATAGAAGACGCAATTGGATGAAAGAGGAAGTGCTGATTGTTTCTCACGAAACTAGAAAACGGACCAACATAGCGATTGATTATTAACCATGAGTAAAGAAAAGAAATTAACCATGATTGGTAGATAAGTTGTTGTTTGTTAGGTTATCACCTAGGAGAAGGGCGATGCGATTGCGTATGAAAGGAAAAGTAAGCCTAAAACCATAGGTCAATATGAGACCTTGGATGTAATTGAGGAGGTGTTATGGTCAACCAATGACGTCCGCGCTTAGAAAGCCGAGTAAACCTTGGAGCTTAAGTACCCAGAACTATTTGAGGTAATTATTTAGTTACGAGGACATAACGTTCTTTAAGGGAGATGGGATGTAACACCCACGTCTTTCCCTCGTATATTAAGGAATGAGGTTATACTTGTTGCTCCTAGAGGCAAGTTTTAACTTCGAGGACGAAGTTTGTTTTTAAGGAGGGTAGATTGTAATACCCGTAAAATCCGTAAATAAAATATAAAGGAATTTAAAAAAAAAATAATAATAAAGATATTTATGAAGCTAAAATCAATAGGTGATAAAATGGAAAATTTGGTAACAATGCGATTACCGCGATCTTAAGTCGCTAAATTTAACAATCAACTTTATCGTCACACATTGAGAATAAATGATAGTAAAATACAATACTTAAATAAATTCACTCATGATAAAATAAGAAAGAACATATATAATTCTGGTGTCGATAATTGGTGAAATTGTATTGCATTTCGTAGTTGTATAAAACACCGTCGCGTGCATCATTTTCCGTCGCGCAAAACCCGTCTCAATGCCACCTTAGTCGAGATTGCAAACATACATAATAACTCTTTTGGACAACCCTAAGCATGCCAAGAAAATGGACCAATGCATGAAACTCTCATGCTTCCCCTTTGTCCCCCATGCTCATGCCACTCCCCCTTCCCTATGCCTTCTTTTTATTTTTCCAACCCTCCTCTTCAACACTCCATTTAATCATATAGAACCTTCCCATATGAATTCTCATTCATTCAAACACACACACAAAAAAAATAATAGAAAGAAAGAGGGATTAGAGAGAGAAACCGAAAAGAGGAAGAAGAAGAAGAAGGAGGGAGCATAAGGAGGAGGATCTAGCCTTAGCACCAAGATCCTCACTTGGTGAGAATATCTAAACCACCATTTTATGTTTATTAACATTAAGAACACCTATTCATTTAGTTTAAATCATAGAACAATAATTAAACAAGTTTCCATTCATGCATGCAAAAACCTATACACATAACAATCATCAAAGTGTCAAATCCGGAGGTTGATAATTAACAGAATAAAAATCCAACTTAGACTTGCTCTATTGCTATGAAAAACATATGTGTCGTAGGTCTTCCTGTCTATAATAAGTGTACAAAATTTTGTCATAATCCCATGAGTCGTTTGCAAATGAAAAATCATACAAAAAGAACATGATTCTGGACAATCAAATCTTCTAGTCCATATGTTTGTGTCTTAAAAAGTAACTTAAAGGATTAATAAGGACAAACCCTTTTACCACAATGAACTTCAATGAATATAGAGTATATTAGGCCCTGCAATCAACTCATTTGAATTTATAATCTTTGTAATCTACTTAAAAACAATTTGTGACTCATATTCTGACCACTAATTAAAGATCCGACCAATAGTACATCTTAAACCTATTTTTGGCTAACATTGCATGAACATAAAAGTTGATAGACTAAATACTAGACCTATTGGAGTTGGTGTCGTCCAAGAATATTGAGTATTTGATTTTATATTATTTTTGAAACACAAAATGACAATCTGGAAATCTGATAAAATATTGTTCTTTAGATTGATAGTTGAGAATCTACCATTTTCGAATAGAGCACTAGTAAATAAAGTTATACTAAAGATAAATTCTTGATATTTGACTATGATAAACTTTAATGAGAGGCATGCATGTTGGCCTTTTGAAAACCGATATTTAGACTATTTAAACACCCGAACCAGCCCAAAACTTTCTGTGACTCGGAAACCGTCACGTTTTACTAAACAGAAATTTCAGAGGCCTTAGAGTCATTTTTGGACTGTTAGTATTTGACACTTACAGTTGTACGACATCTTAAATAATCCAACCTCACTTGTCTTACCCCAAAAAGTTTAGTAACGAAGGAGTTATGACGTTTTGAAGTCACTGTTCAGAATCTGTAAAACCGTAAAGTATGTATGAGATAATGAACTTGTATAAACCAAGTGTATAAGCTATAACTTGTTAAACTAAAAGCACCAACTTGATAAAATACTCTTAAATATTCCAACCATGAACTTAGTTTACTTTCTTAATAATAAAACTCGGAACAAAACGTTCAAAATGGAAACATACCAAAAAACCGAGTAAAATACATAAAACCATTTGAACTAGTTAAGGACCGACTTGAATAATTTAGTAACGAGTACTTTATGTATATTGTAGACTCGGGATTTGTAGAAGAAGCACTTTAAACTTCTAGACCAGCTCATAAGGTAAGGGAAACGCTTGTCCATACACTATTCTTGAACTATTGAGTATTGTTTCAAATGTTATATTGTGTATAATGTTTATAATGGTTGTTATTATAAGTTTGGATTATTGTGATGAAATATTGAAAAATAATTGATGTTATTCCATCCTTTGAAATGTTGAAATATAATAAAGGACTCATAACTTTTAAGAGTTTGAAAACCAAAACCGTTTGATCTTTTGTACAAGTTATGGAGATGGTTAATCTCAAGAAATGGATTTAATTGTTTGGAAAGGGTTTCGATTTTTGGTTTGAACGGTTTTGGTAGAGGGGTAGGTTGTTCCCAAATAATAAAAGGGGACCTCCTATACAGAGCTTCTGGTGGGGGTTAGTTGATCGAGACCCCGTCCTCTTATCTTCCTCCTTGGGGTTGGCCCTTGGAGGGGTGTGCACACTCGGGATTTTTGGACAGTTATTGTACATGGTTTGGTGAACCCCGTCTTATCCGGACTAGGGCGAGGGAATCCTCTCCATACGGCCTCTATCCATTACTTACTAAAGAAAGTGAAGAAATGTTTTCTTCGAAGGAAAGTGTTTTAAGATTTGGAAGGACTAACTATTTTGGATCGGATTTCCTTATTTAGAAACTTGAACTTCTCAATGATATTCTACTTTCTTATGAATTCTAAATTTTAAGTAAAACTCTTATTTATTTATTTTGGATTGTTTACCTTACTCAACATTATTGTTGACCCTCTTTTGTTTTTGTCCTTAATTGGAACTGCTATGACCACTATTGTGAGAGCAGATCGTGTGACAGGTAATCCAAGGAACTAGGACGTGGGAACCACGGGAGAGCGCGCGCGTTATTGTTTTTATTGGAAACCAATGTTTAGACAATTATCTTTATTTTGCATCATCAAACTTATTCGCTTCCGCAAACATTTGGATTTGGTTGTAACCAGATTTTACTCTTTGGTTTTTAATTCACATGGACATTTACCCCTTTGAATTACATGATTTAAATACTTCTACTACAATTGGTTCAAATGTGACACATCCATATTCCGAATTTTACATGAAAACTCTATTTTTAAATATAACGGATTATGGGGGTGTTACACGCCGAGTACCCCAAACTTCGGTCGATATAATTCACGAAAGAGGCGGAAAAGAGCACAAGCCTCATAACAAGCGGTACGCTACATGCAAATAACACCACCTCGCAAGTACACAACATTTGACGGCCGGGTCGATCAACGCAAAGCGTTCGCCTCCCAACAACGTCGTCGTATGCCCACTAACACATGCAATTAAGCAGTAAGGATACATCCCCGTTCCGACATTCCAGCCTTACGAACGTGGAGGTAGCCAAGGGAATGAGAGTACAAAGCACATAGGAAATTAGTGCTCAAACCGTAACATTTGTAAAAACCGACTCAAAGTGGGACATATCAAAAACCGTCACAAAAACATGAGAATAGGGAATTATTAAATTTAACTATGATAAAAATGATTCAAATACATGATACATAAGCATTAGAACAAGTTATGAACACAATAAATAAGAAACATAGATCCCCTCTCCAAAACAACGTGTTGGAAACCAACTAAAACAAGGGTCCACTCAAACGGTCATATCTAGAGTTCTAGACATCAAATGCAGAAAATATTAAATGGCGGTGATAGCTTATCCTCTTACGGTTCCAACAGGATGTCACAAGCCCAAAACAAGCAAGTAACGAAGGAGATATGATCATTTTACGAAAAGGGGTCAGTGCAGGAAAACTGCAGTCGACTTGGGAAACTGGCAGCAAGCAACGCTGCCAGCGCCCCACGACGCTGCCAGCGTCAATGGACGCTGCTAGCGTCCTATCTCGGGCACGAAAACACGAATTTCACAATTTCACTTAGGCATAACACAACATCATCTATCATTACAAATCATCAATTCTCATATCAATTATCAATTAACAACAACCATCATCAACAACACAATTCCTAAGTTTACAAATCATATTCTAAATACGATTTCTAACATGGAAAACACATAAAACACGTGAATGATATTGAGTAACCCTTCACCGTTACCTTTATGCGACTTTAAACGATTTCTAAACCTTCCTCCACCTAAACAAAGACGACAAAAGATGAATATAATTCACCTTTGAGAAAGACGGATAAATTGAAAAGCGAGAAAGACGCTAATTTTATTACCAATACGGATAGAGGAAGATGAGAGGGAAAGAATAAGACGAACCTTAGTGAATTTGAGCAAGAAATGAAGGAGTAGCGACGAATCTAAGCTTGATAAAAATGGAGTTTAGGTTTTGGTGGTTTGATGAGGAAGAAAGAGTAAGTGGAAATGAAGGAAGGAGTTAGGGTTTGAGGGAGTATATGAAGGAGTAAGTGGAAAAAGTCAAGGAAAAAGTCAATGACGTCTTAAGACGTGATTCACTTGAAAACTCGCGTAAAATCCAAATACGAACTCGGAAATTCTAAATTCGACACGGGAAATTTAATTCTAAACTAAAACTAAATTTCGCTGAAAAGTATCCGTAAAATATTTTTACTATAAAAATAGGGTACATTTGCGGGTGTTACATACAATCTATTCGGATAAACAAAGTGTTGGAGCTAGTGTCCTCCACAGTTAGTGTGATAACGTGTATAAATCTCTTACAGGTTCACAGGGTATATTTAGTATTCTTATCAGTTGATTAACGTTTATCGATAACGGTTGGCTTCCTAGAAGTTTACGTTATTGTCATTTTAATGGCGGTGATCAACTGGTCCCTAAAAGTCACACCTAAAGGTTGTGTTTGAAATATATGATTATATGAAAAATATAATCATATTGATGCCTTATCCTTACATATTAAAAAGTTTAGAACTCCTTACTATTTCTATAAAACAGTATACAACTGTTGGGTACCCTCCACTACCACTCACTACCACTTTTTTATTCATACTTAGTTGGGTGGCCTCCACTACCAATTTTTTATTCATACTTACACATCATCTAATTGCTCCCCAATTCTCCTTTGTTTCCTGCGCATTCCCTCTTCATTTTCTTGACTTTCCATTTATTTTTACATCCCATTTTTCAACCCATTTTACAACCTCCCATCTCCTAATTAGTATCCATTTCTTACCCTCAGGATTATGGAGATTGTTATTCAAATGATGGCCACCCTCAAATTTCAATTATTATTGTTGGTGGTGATGTTATTACAGGTATTCTTATTATGATGATTATTATGATTATGTTTGCTAATACTTTCTCATTAATTCCCCCCTTGTTTTGTTATTTTTTTCCCTAACTTTAAATGGCTTCCTCGTTTGGTTTAAATTGATTTCGTTCAGTAGCTTAAGATGGGTGGTCATTGTTTTCATACCAATTGTTTCACATCTCGCCTAATTGTATTGTTGCCGTTCAATTTACAGGCGCTTCTCACTATTAGGGACTGCACTTACGGTTTCTCCAGATTCACGGTGAGGTAATACTTGGTACGGAGTATTTATTTTGATATTTTCCTTTTTCGATGGTGATTGGCGTTTTTCCCATGTTTAATATTGTTGGTGATAGTATTGGTGCTTACAATTGGTTGTTGTATTAAGTTTTGTAGCGTTGGTGTTATTTGTCTTGTGTTATTAGCTTTTGCTAAGTCAATTCGTGCTCATATATTATCATTTCCATATTAGGTTGTCTGATTCATTTGTTTAACTTTCTATATTAGGAAGCTAATTCTTTACTGTTATCTCAACAAATGCGAGTTTGTTCAAATCGGCAGTCCTTTTTTGTTTATGTGACGAGGGGTACTACCCTTACGTTATGAAAAAAAAATGGTTGTTGGATTGAAATGCGAAAACGGGTTGTTATTCATGCTCCCCTTCAATGTCCCCCTATCAACTATACCTAATGTGTGTCATGTTGTCTAAATTGGTGTGGTTCATTGCCTGTCTCTTGATCGTATGGCAAACGCAATGCAGGTGGCAAATTGTTTTAATATCCACGGAATCTCCAACTTCCGTGCAACTGTGGATTAAGCCGGGCGAACAGTGACAACTACGTCACATCTTTAGTCACTCTGAGGGTAACCCTAGACAATGTGAGTAATGTTCTTCTCTATGTCTACACTTTCTTGCTACACCACTCTCAAAGTCACCGTATTTAGGGGAAAGTGATAGAGTCTGTTTCTAATGCCCGTTTGAATAGGCATAGAGTTCCGTCTATGCATTCGATATGCTTACTTAATGTAGGTGTATTTGGGGTTGGGTGAGTTCGACATTGACTATATGTACATTGAGGCCTGACTTTGCTATGGTCCCTCATAATGATGGTGTCACAGAAGGAGGCTGAGTTGCAGGCTTCTGCTAATGCTATATGGCTCCTGCAGCGATTAATTAAATTTTGCTTTCATGCAATCGATAGTCCCAGGCTCTCTTTTGTCCCTTGCCGGTGTGAATTGCCTCTCTTCTTCCAAGAAACTCGAATCCCATCAGATACACTTTCAGTGGCTACACACATATCCACTTTAACGCGTGGCATGTTATACGTACTTTACGTTATGAACGTATATTTGTGTGCTCACTATCAGGCCCTTCCATAAGGATGTAGTAGTAAGGCTTTATGTAAACACAATTACTTAAATAGCCAAACTTAACTTATGAAATCAGCATGATGTCATACTCACCATAAGAAGGGAAACGTCCCTGATGTGCACGAAGCTTCAGCTTTTGGCAACAAATTGGGACAAACACATCAGGGTGATCAACACAACCATGATAAAAAAAAATATAAGATGATAGTGGCTGGAGATCTTCATGAAAAATGTCGGACGTGTGAGGCAAAGTATACAAAGTTTCATTAAGTCGTTGCTACAATGATAGTGGCTAGGATAACTTTTACTCGCTTTAACATACATGCCAAAACTATTAAAATAACCGAGATCATACAAAAAGTCTAATTTCTGATGGATATCTTCATAAAAAAAAGAGGGATGTTTGATCCCGAGTATACATTTTCATTAGGTTGTTGGTACAATGTAAGTGGCTAGGATAACTTGTATCCGCTTTAACACTAACACCAAACCCGAAAGCAGAGGTTTAGATACATCTCCAAACTATTAAAAAAAGTAATTTGTTGGGTACCCTCCACTACCACTCACTACCACTTTTTTATTCATACTTAGTTGGGTGTCCTCCACTACCAATTTTTTATTCATACTTACACATCATCTAATTGCTCCCCAATTCTCCTTTGTTTCCTGCGCATTCCCTCTTCATTTTCTTGACTTTCCATTTATTTTTACATCCCATTTTTCAACCCATTTTACAACCTCCCATCTCCTAATTAGTATCCATTTCTTACCCTCAGGATTATGGAGATTGTTATTCAAATGATGGCCACCCTCAAATTTCAATTATTATTGTTGGTGGTGATGTTATTACAGGTATTCTTATTATGATGATTATTATGATTATGTTTGCTAATACTTTCTCATTAATTCCCCCCTTGTTTTGTTATTTTTTTCCCTAACTTTAAATGGCTTCCTCGTTTGGTTTAAATTGATTTCGTTCAGTAGCTTAAGATGGGTGGTCATTGTTTTCATACCAATTGTTTCACATCTCGCCTAATTGTATTGTTGCCGTTCAATTTACAGGCGCTTCTCACTATTAGGGACTGCACTTACGGTTTCTCCAGATTCACGGTGAGGTAATACTTGGTACGGAGTATTTATTTTGATATTTTCCTTTTTCGATGGTGATTGGCGTTTTTCCCATGTTTAATATTGTTGGTGATAGTATTGGTGCTTACAATTGGTTGTTGTATTAAGTTTTGTAGCGTTGGTGTTATTTGTCTTGTGTTATTAGCTTTTGCTAAGTCAATTCGTGCTCATATATTATCATTTCCATATTAGGTTGTCTGATTCATTTGTTTAACTTTCTATATTAGGAAGCTAATTCTTTACTGTTATCTCAACAAATGCGAGTTTGTTCAAATCGGCAGTCCTTTTTTGTTTATGTGACGAGGGGTACTACCCTTACTGTAACAACCCGAAAAGTACCCAAATTTTTCTAGTAAAAATATTTACTAACACTTTTCAGCAGACTTAAGTTTTTTAAAATAGAAATTTTTGTTCCAAGTCGTATTTCGAAATTCCGAGTTCGTATTTGGAATTTTTGAGAGATTTAATGAAAAGACCGTTTTTAGTCATCTTTG
>JAIUZE010049967.1:0-16640 GCA_022085475.1 Heliosperma pusillum
GAATTAACTGTAATTCGTAAAATTGAATATAAAAAGTTATATTTAATTATAGTATATAATGTAAGCTAATTAAACATAAACCGTTATAATTAAGTGGCAAATTATAAATATACGGATATTTATAATTAATGACGGATTATAATGTCGGTCCATGTAAAACGACGATTATAAGATATTACATTATATTGGAACCTAAAATGACCGAAACACGGTATCCAGATACACTCGGGTTTTCGGGTCAATGGGTAGTTATTTGAGGAGACTAACTCTCCTCATATAAAAACCCAAAAAGTGCCGTGAGAAAGTAAGAGACAAGAGACAGAAAATTCAGATTTTTCTAACCTAACCTAATTCTCATACTGCCTCCATCATTCACAAACTGACAAAAAGTTAACTGTAACTTTTGACAAAACACAAAACCCTTCTTCTCAACAGTGAGATCGTGTAAGAGGTTTACTTTCTAGCAAAAGAAAAGGGTATTTCTCGGAGCATCTTGGGTGCAACGATTAGGAGGATATCTACCTTGATATCTCTGTTCTTTACGCCAATTGCTAGGACCGGAGGTTGATTTCTATATCTTTTCTATGTTTTCGTTTATGACTCGATAATCAAATTATTACTTTTCGTTATAATCCTATATTAATTGTATTGTGGTAATACCGATTTCCCACAAGGAGGTGGACCATACGTGGTAGCTATCGAAGGATCGTATGGTGGGTGTATCTTTAACCTGAAACTCATGCGCTCCAAAAGGCCTAACTCTTTTTTAGCCATTTGGAGAAAAAACAAGTGGGCGGAAGTTGATGGAAGCAAGTTACCTATCGAAGGGGCAACAAAATTAGGATTTGATGGGTCCTATGCAGAACTTGGGGTAAATGGTTTGCTTGGGAGTGGTATAGAATTGGGTTTTTCGGCCCTCGTGTTTGCATTACAAGATTAAACAAGGGCCATAATTGGCCTACAACTTTTCTTACTATGGTGGTGAACTTATATAAAGCATTAGGTTACTTTGAAATTGAAGAGGGCAGGGTGAATGAAAATATATACATTGATATCTCTTTGTTCAATTACTTCAGATTTCTTATTGCAGATTGGGATGAGATTAGTGTTACTGTAAGACATTATAAGGTAAAAGTTACATGAAAAAGGTTCAAAAGTTGGGTATCTAGAAATGACGACGGAGAAGGAGACACGGACATGGAGATTTTTGTGAATGAAACTACAATATTAACAATTATGATAAGGAAGCAGAAAGAGCTTGGCAAGAAAGAGCCATGAAAACAAATCAAATAAGCTAACGCTTAGTAGGTAATGTGTTAGAGTACTATTCATCCAATGAATAGTAATTTGAAGGATGAATAGTTGAACTCCATTGAGTTGGACTTCTTAATTAGGATGCGTTTCTTTGGGCTTGCGGTTTTATGTGGGCTTTAATTCCAAAAACTGAGTAAAATGACCCCAACTCAAATACCCTCATGTCCACACATTCTAGATTCTTCCTTTTACCTCAATAATTTCCCGCTCTTTCCCTATTGTTTCACCATATATTCTTGTGTTTTTCCCCTACTTTTTTCCTACTCTTCTGCCTCTCTCTTTGCTCAACCCTACATCATTTCTTTAGTCTTTGTATTATGCTTCCTCTTATTCAAGGTGTTCTTTCCCATTTTCTTTTTAGCAATTGATAATGCCACAACACCTTTTGTTAATGCCACAACAATTTAAGTCAAGACTAAAGGCATATTACTATTCACCGTCTCATAAAAACAAGTGACATTAGTAATTTTGGAGTGACATTATGTATTCCCTTTCTGTTTGGGCTATTCAAGTTTTCTTCTCTTTTACCTTTTTTGGATGTTGGATTGTGTGGTTTGTGTGATCCATATTCAATTGTATATGGGGTTGAGTGTTTTGTGTGATTTAAATTCATTTCCTTAATCGAAGAGCCAAATGAAAGGGAAAGATTACATTGAATAGGTGGAAGTATGTACTCCCTCCTATCCAATCCAATGTACCCACTTTCCTTTTTTAGACAATCCAATCCAATGTACCCATTTCTTTTTTTAGTGATATTTATACCATTTTTTCCTTCAACATCCATTTAATTACATAAATTTCCATCAAATAACAACCATTTGGACTATATTCATATTTAAATCTAAGGGCTATTTATGACCTTTTTACCATCTGTGAGACAATTTTCTTAAAACTTGTGCCCTGACCCACGCGTTATAGCTGTCAAAACTTGAGCCGACCCGAAAACCCGACCCGGTAATTTAGGGTCAAAGATTCGTTAATCTTGACCCGCGACCCTGAATGACCCGAACCCGAAATGACCCGTTATTTTTAGGGTTGAACCCGACCCGACCCGTTGGGTCAAAGATAAATGAAGAATATTATTATAATATTTATATTTTAATATTATATTCGAAAATATAAATTGAAAAATAACTATTTCAATATTTTAATTAAAAAAATTAATTTTATATAACTTTTATAATATTAAATAATAAAATAATTATTAAAATAACTTTAATTTTATAAATTTCTAAATATAAGTGCAATAAGTAATGAATACAACTATATTATTAATATTAAATACTCCGTATTATTTAATTTTAAAAAGTATGATTTTCCGGCTAAAAAATGATAAAATAATAGTTGTTTTACAGTTTTTCCTGACCCGTATTCTGACACTAATAACCTGACCTGAGACCTGTATGACCCGACCCGTATTTGACCCGGCCCGCCCGACCCGTTTGACAGGTCTACCATGGGTACATTGGATTGGATAGGAAAAGTATTATTTTTAAATCAAACCTTATTCAGTTTAGCTCTCTTTTTATTTTTTTATCAACGTCATCCCTCTCAAGATCTCGCCTTCATCAAGATCACTAAAGTGTTATTATTATTTAAATGTTTCATTGTTATTTAGGTGAAAAAAAGGTGAAATAGGAGTCGTATGGAAAAGATCAAGGATCTGAGGTTGATCATCATGCAACTTAATGGGATGAAATTGGCCTTGAAGGTAGTAACTTTTCAGGGGTTTAATTACTATTTGTTTTAATCATTTTTTGTTTGTGTTTATTGTTTAGGGTTTACTGTTGTAATGCATTATGGTGTAGAAGTGAGTATTTCTTCATGAAATTATCTGGACTTGTGTTTGAAATGTTTGGTCCATGTGTGCTTTATTGGTTTTGGTCTATTTTTTAAGCTTTTTACATTTTATTATATTATGTTATTTTAATTATTATTTTAGGGGATTTATTGTTCACTACAAGAGAAAGCTTCATTGTCCGTCGAAAATCCCATAAATCCGTCGCTAAAAGGTACTTTCCGACGGATTGCATCTGTTCGAGATTTTCGTCGCAAAATTAAACTCTGCGCAGTCTTCCTGTCGCATAAAGTCTTACGACGGACTATCTGTCGCCAACACAATTTGCGACAGAAATTCATTAACCTCGAAGTCAAATTTAAAGTCAACCTTTCCAACGACAATTCCGACGCCAATATTTCTTTCTGCGACGGAATGTCTGTCGCAAACAGCTTTGGTACAAACTTTTAGTGGGTTGTTAACCTCAAGAAAAGTCAACATCTGCGACGAACTTTCCGTGGCAAACTGAAAAATTCGTCGCAAATACACAAGTGCATTATGTAGAATGTATTGGTTTCCTGCATCTCGCATATACGCAGCAAAATGGCCAAAAAACCTGCAAACGGCATAAATTAAAATATACAATAAGTTTACCGCACATACCAAATTTTTTGTCAAAGTGTTGATTTTATATATTAAAATTCAAGTTTTACAACTAAAAATTTCAAAATAGAGTTAAGTTACATAATAACTACTCTACTAATCACTCAACCACATAGAATGAATGGGGTGAAGTGAGTGAATGAGGTGAGCTTAGCATTGTCGCCACCATCATCATCAAAGTCATCTCGACTCTGAGTAGGACCTCCAGTATTGCAGCTCGAAGTAAAATTTCTCCCAAACTAACTCAAATACTCCTCTATGGTTGCAAACCTTTATCTTGTTCGTTGCGTTGTTGCCTTAGAGTAGCATTCTACTTTGCTAACTTAGTAGCAAAACCCGGGGTGTGCTGAGTCGGAGCAGAGGTCCAATAAAAGCGATCAAATGGTTTCAAGCCTCGCCGTCAATTGGATGAGATATTGTCCCGCTGACGACTCCTCTCATACACGGGTTTATTGGTATGTTCCAACATTTCAAAAAAAAAAAGCTATTACATTGGGATTTGGGGATTCATCAACCACCTCGCGTCAACAGTTCCCATTCTAATTTGAATTGATTAATGTTGCCGAGCAACACATCCTCCACCATATCCCTATAAGGATTGTCAGACGTTTCTTCAACTGGGTAATTCTCTTCATGGCACACCCACTCATAATAGTTATCACAAAACCCCCAAAAGCCCTAAGTGTTTTCGTAATTCTTGTTTGGCTAAAAAGTTTCTAATTCTGCACTTTACACATGGACACCTAGTTTCTTTGCATCTAATATATTCGCGTTGTTTCTTAACTAATGAATTCATTGACACCCTTTATGAACTCATGCCTTAATATTTTATCAAATCCAATCTTTCATATATCCACGCCCGTTCTACTTTTTTCATTTCAAATCTACACACACATTTACAAATGAGAAATTTGGTCAACTTAAAAAAAAAATACACAACAACAACAAAACTACAGCAACTGCAACAACAACTATCAGTCCACTACCACCAGCAGCAACACCAACAACAACAACAACAACAACAACAACAACAACAACAACAACAACAACAACAACAATCAACACCACCGATAATACCCAGCAACAAAAACCACAACCACCACCTCCAACCTGCAAAAGAAAAAACCCATTTCGAGATTATGGGGTCCTTATCTCTCCAACCTAAACCCATATTTGAATCTTTCATACCATTCGTAAATACTAATCATCTAATTAATTGTTATGAGACAAAAATTCTGTAGCAATTCCTTACAGTTCTCTAAATACACAATGTGGAATCACTTATCACTCTAGATATGTATCCAGATAACATTAAAGGAACTATCAACCAAACTTAATCGTCCAATAACAATTAAAAAGATTATCAGTATTTACCACCTAAATAGCATGAAAGATTCAAAGACAGTCCCACAACGGGGACTATTCAAGAATTACACCTAATGTGTAACCCTTGAATGGGTACTAGGTCTATTATATACGAACAACACAATTAATAATAGTCTAATTAATCTAAACTAAACGCAAACATAAACATAATTTATTATAACTCATTTACTTAAAGTCTAATTTATTAAACAAAGGGAACATCACCTTAATACTAAAAGATTAACACATCTAAGAAAATCCCACCTAAGTTTGCCGCCTAACGCACTACTTGCCATTTTGCCAATATCTACCTTCTAATATAATAGTATATAACATAATAGTATTCTTCTATAAAATATACTCCGTATAAAATATGAACCCCACTACTCTGTATATCATATTGGGTATATTCTATTGCACAATATTAGCTCATAATTTATTCTATACAATAAATAGATTTAAATATTTGTACACATACTTTTTGTTCTTTTCTTACACAACTATCTTTCATATGTGAATTTAATACTGGAGTGATTGTTGGTGTGATTGAAAATTCATCAAAGTTTTATTCTTTTTAGATTTTATGAATCTTTTTCTAAATTTTACATCAACAAAAATTACACCAATTGATATTAGATCAATTATATATACATTAGTTATGTATAATTGAAAAAAAATGACAATTGATTTAATGTAAAATTTAAATGGTAAAGAATCGTATTGAGTGTGGTTATTGGTTGAAAGAAAGATTATTGAGCTTTATGGCGGGCATGCATGTGAAGATGGATGCTTCCGAGTGTTGGCTCGAATTGACGGAGGCACGACAGGTAGGAGTGAGCAAAACCGCGTACCCGATACTGGTTTAAAAACCGTATCGGGTACCCGGTTTTTTTAAGGCCAAAAATTAATACCCGGATACGACCCGGTTTAACTGGGTACCCGAAAATCGTATACCTGGATCCGGTTTAATTAAGAATGGTCAAAACTCAAAATTTGATTTCACAAAATTAGTTACGCCTCATTACTAGAATGCCCATATGATCTAATAGGCCTCGTATCGTGTACCCGGAAATCCGTGTAATTAAAACCGTATACCGTATCGTATCCGTATATTAAAACCGTGTCGTATATTTTTGCTCAGCCCGAACGACTGGTACAACTCGGTTGCGTAAAAAAAGAGAGACGCTGGATTAGGAGGGCATGTCGTAGACAACTACGAGCTATCCTGTGTCGACATAATTAAGAGAGCTGGCTACTCATCAGTACGATATGCCTTATTTTGAGATTGGACAACATAGGTCATAGGTTGTGCGTCAACGGGGTACATGGTCGTACATGGTGGCGGTTTAGGAGGGAATGCATGGATGCGGCAGAGTGTGTTGAGTTTTGTGTGGATAGACAATAATGAGATTGCATATTATAAATGTATAATGGCTTTTGGCAAGCAAAAAGATGGAGCATTAATTAAGATATGAAAGACGAAAAATCGTAATGATTCATTAATTCTTATTGAAGGCGGTTATATCCGTCTTCAGGTTGTCTCTCACAAAAAGGGAAGTTGGAAACTAAGAGGGTTCACACTTGCCCTCCTACTTGTATCTTTGTGAGAGGCACCCCGATCCATCTTCATTGTAGACGAATATGCTCGTCTTTAATAAGACTTATTGTTCATTAAATGAGAGATGGGTTTTAACAAACTTCTTGCATAGGATCGACTTCAAATAAATATCATCTCATATCTACTAAATTCTCCTATGTAAAATTTTCCCTCCAAAATTACCACACTTAATAAGGAAACAAATGATTGTATAACAATTACAATTTTTCCGTTTTGAGAAGGAAACAAATATGAATTGAAGTTCAACCAATGAACAATCTAAAAGGTTAACACTTATTTTGTAATTGTAAAAAATGAATAAACATAAAACAAATTCATAAGTATTTTATTTAAATAACATTTTGACACATGAACTGTAAAATTTTTATTAAAAGTATTAATCGTATATGAAAATAAAAAATACCAACTTTTGAATTTTTTCTTAATCATTATATTGCATTACAGACGACTAATGACATGTTTGAATGTTCAACATAACAATATAACTTTGTTTTAATTTTTTGCTCAGTAATATATCATATCCATAGAACATATTCAATTGCATGAGATCTAAATTAGTGATATAACAACAATATTTTTTAAAAACAAACTAGTTTTAAACCCGTGCAAAATTGCACGGAATGCCTATAAGAAATTAGTATAAACAAATGTCAATCAAATATGCCACACTAGTTTTAAACCCGTGCATAAAATGCACGGGTCGTATTATCATAATTGCATGCGCTATTATGGGACACATGAACTAAATAGTTTAAAATTAAAAAAACGTGTATTAAGTATGCTAAACGTGGAAGTAATTGGCGTAGACTCACTAAAAAAAACTCATTTATCAAAATTTACACATATATGGGTGACCATTTACATTTAAATTTCATTATAATATTTTTATTAGTTTGTGTATTAGATCGGTCTCCTTGTTTCTTGTTAGAAATACGGAGTACGATCCAAAGAATGATACTCAGCTAAAAGCCTAGATAGCGTAGTTCCTTATCTTCTCTATAGTCTATATTTAAATCAGTTGAGTTTGTTGTACTAATTTCAACTAAACATATCTGATTTTTATTACTTCGATTTTTATCCTTCATTAACCTTTTCGGTTTATATATGCATTTTTTTATTTTTTGGCGTCTTAAGATTGCAAAAACTTTCTATTTTTTTGGCGTCTTAATGGGTTATACACTTATACGGAATAAGACAAAGTTTAAGTACTCCGTCTACTTTTGATGTTTGATGATATTATATTCATTTTTATTAATGTTGATAGCTCTATCCATGAATTTTTTTTCTACACATATTTTTATTTTTGATCGATTTCTATCTTATAAGCATTTTTTTTCTTTTTTTTTACGCTTCTTATATTCATATTTTTAGTATTAATAATTTATTTCTATTTTTCATCCAGTCTTTTTATTTTACTAATTCTTATGATAAATTTTTATTTTAATTAAACAGTTGGCTATTATAAATTTATGATCAAATTACTTTCTTTTTCACTGTTATTTTTTTTGTTTTATTGGAAATAAATTGTATTTATTCAAATTACTGAATACTTAACATTTATTTTTTATTATATTACTGTTTTTTTTTGTTTAGTATATACATTAAATTGATGGACTTAATTATTATTATTTTACATTATAGTTTATGTACGTTCAGATTTTATAATATAGGTCGACATACTTAATTAACGAATTGACTACTCCTATACCTGTCAAGACTTGACCTGACTCGTAGACTCGACCTGGTATTAAAGGTCAAAGACCCGCCCGCTTATCTTGACTCGCAACCCAATTGTTCAAAACTGACCCATTGGTCAAACAAAAGTAAGAATCCGTTTATCAAATTAATAAAATGGAGTATGCTTCATATTATTAGGGGCGGACTCGTTTGAGAGATACAATCTGTCTCCGAAGAAGTTTAATTTGGTCCATATACCTCCCTTAGAATCCATATAAATTACTCAGCTTGCTTACTAACCCTATATTCCGTATGATTGACTATCACTCTCCTATTGATTGTCTCTCACCTTCCGCCGCCCCCAACAGTCCCTCTTACTTCCTTCTCAGTTCTCAGTACAAAAAGCACAATAGTCCATTCTACTTTTACTCCTTTATCTCATTTTCACTCTTATTCTAATTTTCCTTAACATCACAAAAATAATATGCATCCTATCAAATATTACTAATTTCTTAGTTTAGATTTGTCATCAGAGCTCTTATTCAGGGTGGCAATCGAAGGCGTATGTCTTACAAATTATTTATCTTTTTACTTTTTAACATTGTATATTTGATTTTTCGTAAGTATAAAATTCTTCCCTGAATAATTTCTCGAACAAAATTATTTATGTTTTCTATGATTTTTTTCATTTCAAGTTATTTGTCTTTTTACTTTTTAACATTGTATATTTGGTTTTTTCATAAGTATATAAGTCGAATAATTTCTCGAACAAAATTATTTCTGTTTTCTAAGATATTTTACATTTTTTTTATATTAATGATATTTCTCCTTATTTTATAAATTTATAATATTTGGTTTGAAAATGTATAGTATATTAATTTAAAGGAGATGCATGTTTGGAGTAAAATTCAGGAGTAATTATATCTGATGAAGAACGTGGGAAGCCTACCTCATCAATAAAAAAAAGTTACTTTTTCAAAATTTGTATTTTCTTTTTGTATATTATTTCAGGAATAGAAATTTTCGAATTATTTTTATTTTTGTATAAATTAATTTTCTGATGGTGTATGGACTGAAATATTTATGAGATGTAATTTCATAATGTGGGAATTGTAATATTTTTTCTGGAATATAAATCAAATCATTTTTATTTTTGTATATTATTTCTGGATTATAAAATATCAACTCCCTTTTTTTATTTTTATGAATGTAATTTTAAAAATTTTCGACTTAAATTTTATTTATATTAATTATATAATTTGATCATATTATATAACTCCAATAAAGAATGTAGGATATGTAGAATAGTTGGAGAGTGTTAGAGAGAGTAATTAAATAGAGAGAGGGTAATTAAATGGTGTGCAATTTATGTGGGTCCTACCTGCCAAGAAAAAGGGGAAAAAGCATAGTTTTTTTCCAGCCAATAGGAGGGCTGGAAAAAACTCCCCTTTTATATATAGGGGTGATTAATGTGTATACTCTATCTCTTTTGTAATAATTATCCATTTTTTTGCCTTCACATGATTTAGTGAACCCATTTTTTTAATATATTAAATTTTTTCTTTATAACGATGGAATTTTTTTCATTTCTTAAAATAATGATATACAAAGTATATTTTTATATATATCTATGGTAAAAGTTTATAACTTTAATTCGAGAAAGTAAAAATGGAAGTTCAAAGTATGAAGAAATTGCTTTTTATTGTCATGCTTCAAATGGATATTAAAAAGTACATTCAAGAAAAAAAGTGTAATATAAACTACGATTGTCACAAGTCATAACCGCAAAGTCATATTTTTCCATCTATAATGTCGGTGATAGACTTAACAAACTGATAATATAATAGAATGAATGAATGCCATATTTAAATTATTACATAGTAACCACAACTTTTACTATTTTTGGTTGGATTTTAGGGAGAATGTCGATTTTATTAAAACTCCAAAATTTGTCTTTAAACCACATTTTGTTATATTAGATATAATGCCTCTGTCACTATCGCAGTTAAGAAATGTCACACAATTATTAAATCGTACGTTTCATTAGAACACGTTTAGTTAGTATTAAACTTTGATATTGGTGGATGTTTTGTCTTTGATTATTGCTTAATCATAAGTTTTCATCAATGTACTATTAATCGATGCTTGAGTAATGTTACCACGGGTAAAGAAACTAACACCTTTATAATTTTTTCTAAAGTATATAACAAAAACTATATCCTAAATTTTCAATAATGTCATACCAACTAATATAATATCTAAACGGTATTACTTAAAGACTCACAGACTACAACATTATGAATTTTTTCCGGAAATATAAGTTATAGAAATTTATATCACAATATAATCCACATTGATGCTTCTACACTAAGATTTTTTGAAAACTTTAACACTTAGTCTAATAAATAAAATATTACTAATATGACTAAATCACGTGTTCGACTTATATCTATTATTCTTGTAAAAAAAATTACAATAAAAATGAGTTAAAATATTACTTATTACTTATATTCAAGTATCACACAGTCTAGTTAGAAATTACAAATTCATCTAACATACCTTAAATTGATTAATTTATATTAGCTACTCTACTTTATTTAATCTAATGAACCCTTTTTTTAATTAAAATTAATTTAACTTAATTAAATAATTCAATTGATCCAAATTTAACTGAGGTAAAACTGTTGACACAAATTCTTGTTTTAGATTAAGTCTCGTGTCGTGTTCGTGTTTTGAGAACCCAGCCTAAACCCGACCCAATTAAGTCTCGTGTCGTGTTCGTGTCGATTCGCTTACATAAATGAGTCATTAAACCACAACTCCAACCCGTTAATTGCGTGTCAAGTTCATATCGTGTCATTATTTGCCGACTCTACAGTAAAATCTATGTAAAAAAATACAAACTTGATCTATCTTCTACCGTAAGTATCACAATGAGGACAACGGACATTGACTATTAATAAATGGGCTTGCGTCCATCTTATCCATCATTCCAATATATTAGCTTTAAGAGACCCACATTTTAGTGATCAATCTATCTATTAACCCTATCTTCTTATTTTCATCTTACACCGCCCCCATAGTACCACCTAATCGCATATCCCTTTTATCTCATATCTCCAATGTTATTAGCGGTGCTTTATTAATCTTCCAGATTGGTTTTCATCTGTAATATTTTTAATTTTTTAACTTCACTACCCCTATAATAAAATGTTGTTTTATTATCTTTTTTTTTTAAGTATATTGAATGTCATATATGTATTATATATATACTATGATCAGTCCATATTTTTTTTCCTGAAAGTTATTTTTAACTATATGTATTTCAAATGTCAACAACGATTGAATATATTCACAAAGGTATGACTTTTATTTTCTATTTCTAGAGCAAAATGTGTATTATTGTATTTTTTTTAATTTTCAATTAATTTTTTTTTCTTTAAATAAAATATATTCAACTTGACATAATTCGTAAACTTGTTAAAACTTATTATTTTTTGAATGGCTAATATAATATGGAGTATTATTTTTACTTTAATTTATTTATGGATGTAATTTTTTTTTTTATTACGACCTTAGTTGATTTATTATTGATGTCAATTCTTTTTAGTGTAGCATATGTAAATATTTAACTTCTCTACGTAGATAAATTTAATAAATTAAATATTTGATAAATTTTGGAATAGTGAAATTAAACTTGACTTTTGATAAAATTTGGAATAGTGAAATTAAACTGGACTTTTTAAACTCAAATAAAGGTGACATGAAAAATTGAAAAAGTGAAAAAAGGAGGTTGTGTAGATGATGTGGCGCAATGTGGAGTGTCTAAATGTTTCTAATTTAATAGAATGAAGATTTAACAAAATAGATTTAGTAAAACCGACAATTTTATATAGAAGTGTTATACCTTCTCTTTTACCTCTAAATAAAAAAGAACATTACTAATAGTAATTTTATAATTAAATTTCAAATGTACTTTAAAGAGTAGTATAAATGTTAAATTCTTTAATATCACTATCAAAAATTCCACGTATTCGCGCGGGATCGATACTAGTAATTAATTAAACTAAGCATTCTAAAGCGGGTTCTACATTCCTAATTTGGCTTTAAATATAACTAAACTAAACTAATCATAATTAAACTAAACTAAACTAAGTAAAATTAAACTAAACTATACTAAACCAAACTTAATAAACTTTAACAAAAAATTAAACTTAAAAAAAACTTAGTGTTTTCTATATGGTAACCCTGCATTTTTTCAAATTCTACGTGGTAACCCTACTTTTTACAGAAGTCGTATGGTAACCCTAAACTCTATTAATATGTATTGGCATGACACTGAACTAATTTTTCCGTCAGTTTTTCCGTTAAGTATATGACGTGGCGAATTCAATTATGAGATTTTCTACAAGGTAATCCTCTATTTTTTTAAATACTACAAGATAACCTTAATTTTTCTAGAAATCACGAGACGGCCGGCACGGCGAAGCTCTGGCGAGCGTTCGTCGAGGGTGCGGGTGGGGGTTGTTGATTTGTGGATTTATGGATTAGGGTGTATTATTGGAGTGGAGTGAGAACACGGAGGAAAGACTAGATCTGGGGGTATAATAAAAATCCCTGTGACGGAATTTGCGATGGCAATTCCGCCGCAACATGCCTAATTTGCGACGGCATGAGCATTTGCTACGGAATTCTTCTAGTCAAAGTCAAAGTTGAATTTTAAGATTACGACGGAATTCCCGTCGCCTTCCGTTGCGGAATTTAATTCTTGCGACGAAAAGTCAAAGCTAGAATCAACAGTTGCGACGGAATAGACGGATATTGTTGGAGTAGGTGTCCTCCACAAATAGTGCGCCACATAATAAATCTTATTAAGGAATATAATTGGGATATTTATTGACTATATATATGATTAGTCAGTTGATTAACGTAAATCAATAACGGTTGGCTGACTAGAGTTTGTTGTTATTGTCGTATGACGGCGGTGATCAACGATCCCTTTCGGTCACACCTAAAGGATGGAAATCCCAAATAGTAACTAATTATTTGTATATGATACGTCATTAGTTCTACTATATGCGGATATGTACGAAGCGTAATTGTTAGAAATTGAGTTAAGAACTCAAATTCGATTAAGTTGATTTTTCAATTATGCGATAATTGACTAATAAATTTATATCTTATTTTAATACGATTAAATAAGATTTAACTTAGTAATTAATCGTTAAATTACTAAATTAGTTGAGGTTTTGAGATAGAGGTAATTAGCTAATTATATTTACAAAGAGTTGTAAAATAAATTAACTAAGCATTGTGGGACCCATTATATATTGATATAATGGTAAAATATTACTTAAAATGTTAAGTACATATTATTCATTTATTTGTATTATATAATTGTTATATAATCAAATTAACACTTAATTATACAAGATAATTAAGCATATGATTAATAAGTATTTGTGGGACAAATATCAAAAATCAAAATGGATCAAATTAGGCCCCACATGGCCGGTTGGTATAGAGTTGGTAAGGTGATGATGGTTGCTTTTGTTCATGCTCACAAGTCACTTATGATTATGACATGAATAGTAACCTAAAATCATTTCATTCAACACTACACTCTACCACTTTGCATGTGATTAAAATAAGCAAAATAAGAGCCAATTTTGGCTCACCATGACCGGCCATATTGCCTATAAAAGGGCAATATGGTTGATCATTTTATTTGTTCAATTCATGCTTGTTTTTCTTATTTCTCTCAAAAACTCATCTTCTCTCTAAAAACTCTCAAATACTAATATTTTCTAAGTATTACTAGTGTATTAATATAGTCTAATATTAGTAATATAATATCTATCTTATTATCTAGTTAATAATAAGAGTAGATTATTTGGGTTCATCTTGGTGCAACTTAGAGGAGATCTTCTAGTTTGGAGATTACTTGTGTTCATCCATAATTATAGTTCAAGAACAACAAGAAGGAGTTCTTGTTGTGCCCATATATTTTCCATATCAATGTGAGGAAATTTCTTCTCTTATATTAATGTCTTTATATTTGCATGCATGTTACATAGATCATTAAATACTAAATTAACAAGTAATTTAGTAACTAATTAGAGGAGTCTAATTAAGGTCTATGGACTTTCAGATATTCCGTCGCAACGATTTCCGCCATACCAAATTTGAGGCGCGCTATGGGAAATTCAGCTGCTACGGAGTTCCCGTCGCAAGTCCGTCGCATAGTCCTTTTTGCTTCGGTTGTATGATCCATCGCAAAATATATGTCACTACGATGCCTAACTTTATTAGCTGTTGCGATGATATTATTCTTAAAACAAATTTGCGACGGACTTTGCTGAGATCGTTGGAGGGTCAAACGATAACGAAAATCCGAGTTCTTGATGTTTAAGAATTGTTGGATTGCCATCACACGATTACCACGACATGGTAGTATTTCGCCCGTCTTAAGCTTAAAACATATATTTCCCGTTTTAGGCTAGACCTACTGTATTCTTTATTCTGTCGGGGGTATGAATGTATGATGGGTCATTTTTCAGCTTTTATGTTAAGTATACTCATTATCTTCAAGTACAAATTTTTTTCTGAGGAGTTTAGTTGTGTTATTGGGTTAAATTATGTGTTTTTGCTATAGTTAATAGGTTTGCATGAGTAGGTGTTATATTTTCTTACTTTACTTATTGTTCTTGGATTTTATGTGTCCCAATTTAATATGGAAGGAGGTTTGGAAGGGAGTTCCATTGCTAGCACCATGAATTTTTATTTTGAAGAAGTCGTATTGTTTTTACAGCTCCATTCCCTATGTGTACTTGCTAACACCTGTCTTTTCCAAGAATTTTAGGAGTTTCCCTTTAAGCTTCTTTTTTAGTGAGACAATGGTGTATTTCTATTTCACAAATTCTTATTTCAGATCAAGGTATCCGTTTTAACTTTTCAGACGGGCTAAATTGACCCATTTTAAATTAAAATGGGCCGAAGCAATGAAATGGGTTAGGAAGGTGCATTAATTGCTCTCTGCCCCACTTTTTATTTTATTAATAAATTTTCACTCAAGCATTTAATGCTCTTACATAGTTATTACGCTACTCTTATATTATACTGCATGCAAAATTTTATCTCTCATATTTTGGTAAAATTTTCTTCTTCATCACTGATAATTCAATTCTACCCAATTTTTCAATCAACAACTTTATTCATCTTCATTCTTATCTTAAAAATTATTTTAATTTTGAAGATAAGAATCATCATCTTCAATTTATGTACAAATTTCCGTTTTATCGAATCTCTCGCATTTGAGGCCTAAAAGGTAACATGAATTCTCTTATTTGTCTATTTATTTTTTTTACTGATTTGTAATTTTTGATAAGATTTAGAATTTTTAGAAAATTAGGGGTTTTAATGAATGTTTTTATTTTTGCCTCTAGACTTATTCTATATACAAAAAAATAATTTTGATGGATGAATGTTTTTTGTATGGAAATAATTAAAAGGTTTATTTTTGGAATTGAATCATACACCGTAGTAACGTACCTTATCATAACAATTTTTTTTTTGTTTTGCATTATTTTGGAAATGAATTATTTGGGGGTTTTACATAAAAAGTTGTATAAACTATTTCTTTTCTTTAGATTGGTTGTCACATAAAAAAATTTCTCTTCTTTTTCGTTGTTTTTGTGTTTTTGTTAAGTTTATCAATGGTAACATTATAGTTTTATCAGTAACAAATGTGTTCATTGCTATAAAACTACTTATTTAGTGTATAACTTTTTAACTTCAAAGGGTAAAACCCCAAAAATTGTATAACAAGGGTCACATGGAACAATGTGGTAACATAAGTTTTTGTAGCAACATCTTTGCTATAAAACTACTTGTTCTGATGACAAGTTTATAAATTAAAGATAATCTCATATACTTGTACTTAGTAGGCAAATTACAGGAATATGTTCTTATGAGCAATCTTTTATTTATGTATTCTCATTTGTACTATTTATTTGTAACCAAAATAACAAATGTTTGACTTTTTTATATAAGTGGTAACATTCTAAGATTTTGTAACAACATATTTTCCATATATAACTACTTGCTCAGAATACAAGTTCAAAACTTCAAAATAGTCTCATTTATGTACTTAGTGGGCACATATTACACAATATGTCTCTTGTGAGTAATCTTTTATTTATGTACTCTCATTTGTACTATTTGTAA